>JAMZAV010005047.1:0-97969 GCA_024449915.1 Sweltsa coloradensis
GACTGAATTGGGGGGAGTCGGTCGCCCCCCCCGCCCCCTCGAGTTACTCCACGGCTTGCTAATCGTAAAGGCGGGGAAAAGAGATATAGTCATCCTCAAACATCACTAAAAATTTAGGGGGGGTACTCCAAAACTAAGGCGACTTGGCGTTTCCGTAAACGCCTCCCCACCCTTTAACGCCCATGCAACACAAAGCTGACAAAGACGATGCTCCACGACGTAGAACCCCCTCCCCCTTTCCTCCCTTCCCGTGTTATTCACGGGACTTTCCCCCCCAATCCTTTAGGCTAGAGTGATGCATTTTTAAAAAATTGTTGAACCCCTTTAATAAAAATATCTTTAAAAACTTTAAACCGGGTTTGGGGTGATCCCAGGCTGTGAGTGTCTCTGGTGAAAGTTTGTATGGTCATGTGGAAACGGAAATAGGGGGGCAAAAACCATTGCGAGTTCAAATATGACGGATCTGGATAGTCGATTCTATAAATATCATTAGAATCGTCATTCCCCCGTTGGTAAATTGGGGAAATAAACCAGTTAATATTATATCATATCGACTTCTTTCACTCCTTTTTTAGGGTTTTAAAAGAGGATACAAAAGTTTAACAACAAATTAAAATGTTCCTTATAAAATTTTTTTTACAATACCTACTCGTAAAGTTTGGAGCATCTTAAAAAATATGCTTTTGGGAAATTTGTTTTTTTAATTTGGGGATTTAAAACATTTTTAGACAACATAAAATTAATAAATGGGAAAAGGAAGAAAAAATTACGACACGCGAATTTTATATTTTAGACGTTTCAAGGAAAAAAGAATTTTACATAAGTGTTGTACCCGACTGCTCTTTTTTACTGGGTCTTAGGCCAAACTCTATTAAACGTTGATATTTTTTTTTTGTGTGAAATGATGGCAGGGTAGCAGACAACAGGGCCCACCAAACTGCACTGTACGAATAACACGGGGGCGACTGAACTGAACAAATTTAGTGCAATGTTACACTTTTTTCTTTGTGCACGTATGTGTTTGCTAATTCTTACACACCATCAACGAGATCAACTTCTGTAAGCCGTTTAAAAACATGTAAACTTTACAGCTCTAAAAAAAATTCGGTGGGTTTTTCAAGAACTTTTTTGGGTTGTCATGTCACAATGGTACAAATACATCACTATTAAAAACTGCCAAGCGTTGGATTATAGCTACAGCACATTCCGAGGGGGTTTAAATGCAAAGAAGAATATGAACGTGAACGTCGGGTAGGCCTACATTTTGTATCGGTATTTTTTTTGTACAAAAAAAATCAATTTCCCCTTTAAATTTTTCTCAAAGTTCTGAAAGAAAAGGTTTTTGATACGATCTTTATAAAATGCGAATCATAAAAAATTACACCCAACCGGGGAAAAAATTGATACTCCATTATTTATATCGCGCCACTCGCATACACCCGCGCTCACGGGTTTTTGGACCCTGGTCAAAAACCATACATCAAACCACAGCCGACAATTGAATATTGATCGTATTCCACTTCGGGCGACCACCTGTCAACCTCAATCTCGACTACTTGTTGTAGGTTACAAATGTTTTATCTCGAGGGGACGTGCAGGATAATGTACTACGGGTGACTCACGCTTCACTCGGGACTCGGGAGGAAGGGCAAATTTTATTACGTCATCTTCGTAACACTCTTAATTTTTTTATTTTTAGTATAGGTTTTATGACGGCCAAGCACTTTGCTCCAATTATGAAAGATATATTCCTGGGTTATGATTCACGCGTTAAGACATCGCATCGCACTGAGATGTGGATAGACTGATGAAGGAACTGTTGGTCTGGCGAAATGCTCACTGAAGCATGGAGCGAAGCCTCATATTCAGAGATTGTTCTTCAGGACCAAAACATTTCGTTGCCGCCAGTTTTTTCGAGTTCACTAACACAGTGACACAGTGATCACTCAATTAAGCTGGCACCATGCGTTCTTTCCACATTTCAACTTACAAATTTGCAATATCTGCATTTAAAAAATTCTACTCGACGGTAAATTTCCTAGGACTTGTTTAATGTAGTTTTTTTCGCAAAATTTAAGGTAATCTTTTTTAAATTTGCCAACATCAGAAAAAGGAAAATTTACCTTCAATTTTGAAAAAAATTGAAAAATTAACAAATTTCAAATCAAAGTCAAAGTACATCAACAATGAACAAAACCGAGATTTTTTATACCCAAATAAAACAAAATATTATTCAATAACGTGTGTATAAAAATAAGGAAGGACACTACTGAAATTCTGAAAAAAAGTAACTTTTTCCCATTAAAAAAAAGTAATACGTTTCTAAATTGTCATGGACAATCATTATGTTTTTTAATAAGTCTTATCTATAGCACAATACTACACTAAAATGACAGTTTAAATTTTTTTATCTGTACTGTGATTTAACACGAATTTTTCAATTTTTTTTATCCAGAAAATTGTGAAAATTGGTGTTTTGGGAAATTTCTTAAATCGGCTTTACCTGCTTTTTTTTGGTCCACATAGATACTAGAGCAAAGTCCCAAATCTAAAATGCCCATTTTTTACTTCGTGTCTTGAACTGTGCCCAAATATACCCTCAAACAACAAAAAATATCTTTCCCAAAATCACACCCCATCTTGGTAATCAGCATATTTTGGACCAACTACTAGCCCAAATTAAAAAACAAAGTATAAAAATTTACAGAAAAGGCTGTTGAGTACGTCAATAATGGCCAATATTTTTTGGATCAAAATCCCCAAGGTCACGGGCAAAAAAGATCGTCCCCATGTTATTTCTTATGGGAGATTTTTGCCGATGGGACCTAGCTCGAAAATGTCATGTTTGAAAATTTTTTTTGGGAGGTCATGGTGGCCCCAAAATCTTTTCTGTTGATTGCTAAATTCATTACTAGTTAGCCTGAATGAAATATATTTTTTTGAGTTTAGCGGTTAAATACCCCTTTAATAGCAAATGAAAATGTGCAAATGTAAATAATTGAAAAAGTTAATAATTTTTTTTTTCCTATAAATTTTAAAAGAGTAATTGTAAGTTGTAACTGATACTGGGGTACATTAATTAGTTTTATAAACATCGTTTTAAATTAAAATTTATCAATTATGTTCATTGGTTCTCATGGAAACATTTCTCAGCTAATACATTGTTATTCAACAAAGAAAGTCAAAAACAATGCCATGATTGTTTTTTTTTTATTTTTTACTAATTTAGAACGAGTGAGCGAAGCGAATGAGTATAACAACCCCCACTCGATCGGGCCTTCGTTGTGATTAATTTGTCTGTCTGTACAATGTTCTGTAAAAATAAATAATAAAAACATAAATAAATAAATAAATAAATAAATAAATAAAAAATAAATAAAAATAAAATAAATAAATAAATAAATAAATAAATAAATACCCTAAATAAATAAAAAAATAATAATAAAAATAAATAAATTAAATTAATTAATTAATAAATAAAAAATAAATTAAAACAAAAATTAGTATTTAAATCTACCTACTCAGTCACATCACATAGCTGATTTTTAGTGGGCCAAAAGACCAAGCCAACCCTTTTAGGCCCCGATGCAGTTCGACGAGTGAGCGATAACCAACCTCAAATCGTTTTTAAATAGGAAAATAGCAATCAGTTGGGATATGGACAGTGCGAACACCCGCGGATCAACGCCAGAATCAACAAGGCCAATTCAGAGAAACATTCATTTATTTATGTGCCTCGTTGCTAGGACGGCTCAAAAGTCACAGTTTACAATTTCCTAAGACAAGAACTGATGAACCAAAAACTTCTGACTTAGCGGGAATCGAACTCTGAACCTTTTCTGCATTGGAATACCAACGAGCCACACAAAAATGTCTGTAAATGTCTTTTTTGTTCGGTCCCATAGGGCCCGAACGACCAAACAGATTTGACTGAAATTTGAAACAGGCATCCGTGACCAGGTAACTGAGAACTGCTAGCAAAATGATAATTGGATGAGAGTAGCGAGCGAACGAAGATTCCATTCTACTACAAAAGAAGAAAAAAAATCCGGAATGTTTTTTTTTCTTTCTGTTTCTGTTTTTTATTTGTGTGTCTGTTAACACGATCCCGGGTAAATCGATACTCCAATTGCGATGAATTTTATAAAGACCTTCGAATCTCTGAACTAAGAACTGCCACGTTTTTGAGCCGCAATCCGATAAATTATTTCTAATGAAATCGCAATTTACGATTTTTTTCGATTTTTAAAACAAACCTTAGATTTATAACACCTACATGCTTTATCCGTTGTAATGATTTTTTCACTGAACCTTTATTTTATGAATTAATATATTCCCTGTGAATTTTGAGCGTAATCGAAAATTATTTCTCAGAAAATCGCAATTTTACTATCTTTTCCGATTTTTTAAATTCATCGACTTATATCATCTACTACATGCTTTATCCGATTGTAATGATTTTTTCACAGAACCTTTATTTTATGAATTAATATATTCGTGTGAATTTTGAGCGTAATCAAAAAAATATTTCTCCAGAAAATCGCATTTTTTAAATGTTTTTTCATTTTTAAATTTCTTCGACTTATAACACCTACATCTTTATCCGATTATCTATTATTATTTTTGACTTTGATGATTTTTTCACAGAACCTTAATTTTACGAATTAATATATACATGTGTGAAATTTGAGCGTAATCGAAAAATTATTTACCATGAAAATCGCAATTTTACGCTTTATTCGTTTTTTCAAAATTACGCTCATCCAACACGGCGACCTAAAAAGCATTTGCGAGGCTTCCTAAGTAAATTGAAATATACTGGAAATGTGAAGTATGTAATATTACGACAATGCATAAATTTGTACTTAGAAAGAATCATTTTGTACTTGTACGCTCAAGTTTACACAAAATTCCGCTCGGAGATTGAATAAACCTGCAATCTTTACTTGTATTTCGTACCTGCTCTTTTCTATAGGTATTCTACAATGTTAAGTAAAACCTACAAATTAATTAGTTTTTACAAATTAATAATTATTATGAAGCTTAGATTGTCGTCGGCATACGAATTCGTGCAACGTGGCATGAATACCCTGTGTTGATGTTTATTGATGAGCGTAGGCGAGCGAAGCGAATTCCATTTTCTAGTAGGGGGGCAACAGGTATCCCCGTGCATCTTTCGTGGAAGATTTTTGGCGGTAAGTTGTATTCTATTGGTAGTAGGATTGACAAGTTTTTTGCACTTTCCTTGCAGGCCATTCTATGCTGCAGAGGGCGTCGGGGGCGTCGCTACGCTTACAACGTTTTTTTTAAGAGGGATGATTTTTTATCTCGTGTTCCTTTCGTGATAGAGTGTTGCGGTAAACGTATTTTATAAGTTAAGGAGCAACAAATTTTTTGCACCTATTTTTCAGGTCCGGTATGCTTGAAAGGGCTGTCCGGGAGCGTCGCGCGCCCTATACCTTTTGTAAGAGGAATTATTTTTTATCTCATTTGCCTTTCGTGATAGAGTCTTGCGGTAACTGTATTCCTATTAAGTAATGACAAACAGGTGTTTTTCATCCAACCTTGGCAGTCCTGCACGCTTCAAGAGGGCGTCGGGGCGTCGCGACGCCCTTAAAACGGTTTTTTGGGGGGAAAAGAGGAATGAATTTTTATCTCGTGTACCTTTCGTGCTTAGAGTGTTGCGTGAATTGTATTCTATTACGAAATAGCATACAAATTTTTAGGCCCCTACCTTGCAGGTCTTGTCACGCTTCGAGGTCGTCGGGCGTCTCACGAGACGCCTATAAACGCTTTTTTTTAAAGAGGATAATTTTTTATCGCATGTGCCTTTTTTGATACAGTATTGCGTGAATGGTATTCTATTAAGTAATCAGCATACAAGTTTTTTTAGAACCTACCTTGCATGGCTGGTAGGACTTCAGAGGGCGTCGGGGGGCGTCGCGACGCCCTTGTAACGTTGATAAAGATGCTTGATTTCTATCACGTGGTGCCTTCGTGATAGGTATTGCGGTAAACTGTAGTTCATTTAGTAATAATCATTCATTCTTTTGAACCTACCTTGCCGGTCCTGGTACGATTCAGAGGGCGCGGGGCGTCGCAACGCCCTATAACGTTTTTTAGAGTGATGTTTTTTTATCTCGTGTACCTTTCGTGATAGAGTTTGCGGTAAAACTGTATTCCTTAAGTAATTACATTCAAGTTTTTTGCATCGACTTTGCAGGTCTGGTACGCTTCATATTGCGTCGGGGGCGTCGCGACCATTTAACGCTGACAAAGATGCTTTGATTTTTTATCAACGTGTACCTTTTCGTGTGAGTTGTTGCGGTCAACTGTATTCATTAAGTAAATATCATTCAAGTTTTTTGCATCTACCTTGTCAGGTCCTGGTACGCTTAGAGGGCGTCGGGGGGCGTCGCGTCGCCTATAACGTTTTTTAAGAGGTGATTTTTAAGAGTCCTTGCAGCAAACAAGACCAGCAAGGAAGGTGATAGAACACAACTTAAACTATTACTTATAGAATACAGATTCGCGCAATACCTCTATCACGAAAGGTAAACGAATAAAAATTCATTATACTCTTTCAGAAAACCTCTTTAGGGCGTCGGGAGGGGGGGGGGGGGGGCGCCCCCGACGCCCTGTTTTTTCCCCCAAAAAAGCCCCTACCAGGACCTGCAAGGTAGGTTTCTAAAAACTTGTATGTAATTACTTAATAGAATATAGTTGTACCGAAAATACTCTATCATGACGGCACACTAGATAAAAAAATCATTCTTTTATTAAATAAAAAACCATTATAGGGCGTTCGTCGCGACGCCCCCGACGCCCTCTGAAGCTAACCAGGACCTGCAAAGTAGTTTCAAAAATTTGATTGCTATTACTTCTAGAAATATAGTTTTACGCGCAATACTTCTATCACGAAAGGTACCACGAGAATAAAAAGAACATTACCTAAAAACGTTGATAAGGGCGATCGTCGACGCCCCCGACGCCCTCTGGAATCGTACCAGGACCTTCAAGGTAAGGTTTCAAAAAGACTTGAATGATATTACTTAATGAATACAGTTTAGCGCAATACTCTATCACGAAAGGCACCGTGATAGAAATCAAAGCATCTTTATCAACGTAAAGGGCGTCGCGACGCCCCCGACGCCCTCTGAAGCTACCAGAGACCTGCAAGGTAGGTTCTAAAACTTGTATGCTATTACTTAATAGAATACAATTCACCGCAATACTGTATCACAAAGCAATGCCGATAAAAAATAATCCCTCTTTTAAAAAGCGTTATAGGCGTCGTGACGCCCCCGACGCCCTCTGAAGCGTGCCAAGACCTGCAAGGTAGTGCTAAAAACTTGTATGCTATTTCTTATAGAAATACAATTCACCGCAACACTCTAGCACGGAAAGGTACACGAGATGATAAAATTCATTCCTCTTTTCAAAACCGTTTTAAGGCGTCGCGAACCCCCGACGCCTCTGAGCGTGCCAGACCTGCAGGTTGGTGAAAACACGCTTGTTGTCAGTACTTTTAATGAATACAGTTTACCCGCAATACTCTATCACGAAAGGCACATGAGAATAAAAATATTCCTCTTAAAAAACGTTATAGGGCGTCGCACGATCCCGCGCCTTCAGGCATCCCGGACCTGCAAAATAGATGCAAAAATTTGTTTTCCTCTTACATTACAAATATATTTCCGCAACTCTCTATCACGAAAGGCACAACGATATAAAAATCATCCTCTTAAAAACGTGTAAGGGCGTTCGCGTACGCCCCGAGCCCTCTGCAGCATAGCATGTCATGCAAGGTAAGTGCAAAAAACGTGTTATCCTACTACCTAATAGAATACAACTTACCGCAAAGCTTCTTCCCACGACAAGATGCACGGAATAAAATCATACTCTTGCTCCTCATACTATATTCACTACAACTGGAGAAAAAAAAATCCGGAATGTTTTTTTTTTTTTTTCTTTTTGTATTTTGTCGTTTTTTCCACACGATTCCGGCTAAACCCGCATACTCCCCGATTGCAATGAAATTTTATGTGGAGGCCTTCGAAATCCCTCTGAACTTAGAACTGCCACGTTTTTGGCGCATCGGAAAATTTTTTTCTCATGAAATCGCATTTTACGATTTTTTTCATTTTTTAAAAAATTCTTCGGCACCTACATGCTTTTTTCAATTTTAAATGATTTTTGGCAAAGAACCTTTATTTTATGAATTAAGAAATATTTTGTGAAATTTGAGCGCAATTGAAAAAATATTTATCATAAAAAACCGAAATTTTACAGGTTTTGCTTTTTTAACAATTCTTTGACTTATAAAACAACTACTGCTTTATCCGATGTAATGATTTTTTCGCAGAAACTTTCTGTTATGAATTCATATATGTGTGTAAAATTGAGCGCAATCGGAAATTATTTCTTATAAACATCGCAATTTGTTACGATTTTTTTAACAATTACGATTAATTAAAAGAAAAAAATAGTTTATTTTTAATTTCATTTCATTTATTTAAAAAAAATTTCAACTTAGGTAATGATTTTGCCACAAGAACAACAGAAAATTCGCATAACACATGCAGCTCAATGCACCAATTACGCTCATCCACAACCCGCGGGGACTTAAAAAGCGTTTTCGCTAGTGTAAGTGTTTTTTTTATACCATACAAATTTGCTTTTTAGTTGACATAAGATGCTGTTGTATGCAGAAACTCTGTTAGGAATTCATGGACCATGATCATAGCCTTGCATAAACAATAAAAGATCCAAGTCCCCGTCCGTGAGCTCCGAATCTGGAAAGATTTTTATAATATAATTTATATCATTTCTTGCTAATAGCTGTATAAATGGGTCAACCAAATCCAATCGACAACTTGTTCATTGTGCAATATGGCGCATTATGGCATTTCGTTTGGCGTGGCCTTTACACTAACTTGAACTCGAAATCCTAATCATTTTACGCAATTTCAATCAACTCAAATGCAAACATTTAACGTGTAAGCATAATAGCAGATTTAACTCCCCGAAACTGGGCGAGCTCTGCGGTCGTTTCGGGGACCTTTCCTCCTTACCTTGAACACCACTCCAACGACGACGAGCATTGACAGACGATTGCTGATCAAAAACGATGACGACAATGACATGGGAACCCCCCTTTTCCTCCCCCTACCCGTTTCTGGTTCTTACCATGCATGGGATCTTTCCTGCCTCATCCTAGAGTTGCGCATCAGGAACCCTTACGGTTACCTTATGTAGTGGGAGAAATGGAATGTTACAGGAGGGGAGTGACTCAACACATGGCTTCACCTCACATCGTCTAACCGCGACTTTGGCTTTCCTATTAAATCCACTTTATTAACATACACCACAAAATCAGCTGATTGTGTTCAAACTTTAGAATTTGGATTGGTCCAATGACCAATCAGACCCAATGATTTTCATATTTAAATCCTGGTCAGACGACTTAAAAAACGTTTTTGAACTTTCCCCCGTGATAATCTGAACTTCATAGCCTATACGGCTCATTGTAGCGTTCGTAACTGTTTGGAGAATGTCCTGGAATAATGACTCGACGTTAAAACTCACTAAATTTCTTTTAAACGCAAAAAACTATATTCGTTCTGTAGCCCGATGTCTGTTCAACTATTGGTCCAACTATTTCCCGGAAAGATGGGCAAGATGGTACTTTTCACCTCTTCTACAATTGAGAAGCGGAAAATTTTGAGTCTGGGAATGAATACAAACTAAATTGTGAAACAAAAGATCCAAATTGTCGAACTCCTTGGGCCTGAAAATCTCTCACATCGACTTCGACGTAAACGAAATGACAAATCTCACGAACCCCAAAACTCGCGCCTCATTATAATAATAGATAAGTTGTGTATGGAAAATTATACGACATGAGAATAATAAAAAAAAAAAAAAACATTTTACAAAATTTTTTAAAGTTTTAAAATAAAGTAATAAATTTAAAATATCCCCCCCCCCCCATACATACATCTAAAAATTGTAATGAAGTTATGTGGGTCCGCGAACGTTTGGCGTTCTAACTAAAAAAATGGTTGTGGTTTCTGAAATGTTTGATTGTAAACATTATTTTTGAAAACTCACGACGAACGCAAGTCATATGAAATCAATTACATATTGGATACTAACATATAGATTTTCGTGTCTGTGGAGGATACCATATTTTGGCAGGGGAAAAAAATTTTATTCCCCCTTTTTTTCCGGGCAAAGGGTTTTAAGAATCTGTTATATGAAATTAAATAGTTGCCAACGAGAAATAAACAAAACCATTCAAAATGGAACAAAGCTATTTTAAAATATATTTTTTATCCATGGACTCTTTTTAAAATTTGTGAAATAAGTTCAAGTGCAGCACACTTTGCAACGTTTTTGACGATATGATCATCTATAACTTCGGTAACATAGTTTGTAACAAAACGAAGCAGTCCTAATTCCAGATCTAATATTAAGTTCCATCAGACTTCGATTGCAGGGTTGTAAGGGTAGAAATTATAATCCATTTCCAAGTTTCAGCTTTTAAAGTTTTATACGCTCATTACGGCCGGGGGGATTGATTGGAAATTGAAATACAACTTCTAGTTGTCCATTCAACGGACATTGGAGAACGACCGATATAGTGATTTTAATAGCTCCTAAATTGAAATCCCATCATTATGCTAATATGTGAAAAATTACTATAATTTCACAGGTCCTTAGCATAACGAAACAAGTGGGTGGTTTTCACCGCGCCGTGACTGGTTTACAAACAGTCGGACGAGTCTTCACACGGCCAAAAAACGTTTTCCATCCGCAATATTTAAATTTTCCAGTATAAAAACAACAAACGAACTAATCACTTTTCGACTGTTGCTGCTGACATTGGATGTAATAGCTTAGCGTCTTAATATTTTTTAACGATAGCAAGCGATCAAGCCGACAATGGTAAGCGAGAAGTAACAATCTGTGTGTAGGTGTGAAAGCCAGACAGACCGAAGCTTTATTAAACGGCTTCTGTCTGTCTGTCTGTCTGTCTGTCTGTCTGTCTGTCTGTCTGTCTGTCTGTCTGCCTGTCTGTCTGTCTGCCTGTCTGTCTGTCTGTCTTCCTGCCTGTCGTCCTGTCTGTCTGTCTGTCTGTCTGTCTGTCTGTATGCCTGTCTGTCTGTCTGTCTGCTGTCTGTCTTTCCCTGTCTGTCCTGTCTGTCTGTTCCTGCCTGTCTGTCTGTCTGTAAACTTATAGTAATGAAGACATTTCGTTCAAGCGGTCACTTTACAACAGAGAGCCATCTTATGATTCATTTCACAATTTTATGTGTTTTTCCAAGTCTAATTTGAATGGGATATTGTTATCGGAACTTCATTTAAAGCATGGAACGATTTTGTCTGTGATTTAATTTGAGTATATCATCTAATTCAACTAATTAATTACAAAATGGAATTGGACAACGTGTTTCCCAGCAGTGGTGGTGTGAGGTATCGTGCGCCTTTAGCCGCGGTCGTTTAACAGTTTCCCCCTCGAAACTGAAGTTAAGCAACATCGGGCTGGGTCAGGGGTTGAGTGGGTCGGCCGCTCTGCCCTGAACACACGTATATCGCTGGCTAGAGCAGACTAGGGTTCGTAAGCCTTGTGTGACAGCTTCGTTCTCCTTGGCGCCGTCTGCTCGGCGAGTCCCGGTTAGTGGAGGAACCTATCTGACTGTCCAAAAGTTACAGACACCGTCCTTTCTGGATGGACGTAAGCCGTTGGTCCCCTTGGTACTTTCGTAGGAGTAGGCTATGTTGCCGTACCGGGTTTCCCCCCTCCCTTATCTATTAAATTTGCACTAGTGGGCTACATTGCCTGTTGCAAATAGAGACATAATAATAATAAATAATATAATAATAATAAACGGTAAGGCGAAACTTCCTTCTACACTTTCCTTTGCTTCTTTTGTTTGTTGTTGAAGGCTCGTTGGTCTGGTCTCTGCTTCCATGCAGAACCGAAGTCCATGTTCGTTTCCCGTTTTAGTCAGGTTAGCTTCTGATGTGGACTTAGTTTATTTGCTTATAAATATGTAACTGTGACAAATAATCATACAATACCAGGACGCCCAGCGAAACTGCCTCCTGGATTCTCATTACGTAAATATCTTGACCACCATTTGAAGACACTCGCTGCTGCTCCTAGAACTATCTACACTACAGTGCACACTTTACCGCATATAAACACATCCGATGAAAAAAGTCATCACAACGCAGCACTGTCAGCTTAAAAAGCTTCTAGTTTTTTTTTTAATCTTGCGCAAGGTACAAAGCTAAACCATCATGGATAAAAGCGATTACAATATCACAATATTATAATTTAAATGCCCTATAATTCTGCTGGTCCCAAAGTGTACACAACTAATATTGAGTACTGGCTAGGAAAAACAAAACAACTTCAGCTTCAAAGCTGTGATGGTAGGGCATGCGATTTTAAGCAAATTCTGTTCGCCGGCCGACTGACACCACGGTAGTTTACAATTTTGGGTAGTCGTCAAGGACGCGAAAATAAAGGGCGCTACAGTAACACTTTTCAAGTTTTTTTTTAAATGAAAAATTAAATTGAACTTTTTAGGGTTTTGATTTTAAAAAATCTAAAATTTGACCCACATTCGTGGATTGATCCTGGATGATAAAACATAGAATATTGGAAAATTACGACTGAGGGGCTGTCCACGTACATGCTTTATTGACACTATGTTTAATTTTAATATACGTGGGATTCTTCCCGGCGAGTGAATAGCTATGTGCCAACGGCCAAAATATGAGTCCTGTTTCCCTCTTACCTTCTTGGTTTTCTAGTTTTTTGTAAATCTAAAAAATTCACGAATTTTCAAAGACTGTCAATCTTCTCATCTGTAAAATAATGAAGGGAGCTTACGTAAGGCCAGTTCTTCATTTTATCGACACTGCTAATTCCTCAAAGAAAGTAAATTTACAAAGAGGCCGTACCATCATGTACCAATAATATACCTTCGTCCCAATGTTTTGGACCTACCACTTCGTTAAGCGTGCCTAGATGTTGCCAACATTTCGAACTCGCTTCAACACGACACATTTAAATTGCTTTTTCTATTGTGTTTAAAGGAGTGGACCCTCCTTATCGACAACGCTGACCCGAAGTCTGTGGCGGCGTCAGAGGAAGTAAGGGTTGACAGCTTTAACGCTACTACTTATTCCGCTTGAATGAAGAGCGGCGAAATAGCAATGTCCATAAAATGACGAAAGCCTCTATAAACTGCTAAATATTGTACTATCTTAGATTTACTACCTTGTCTAAGAGGAATCACCGGTATTGCCTCATCTACTATACACTATTTTATATCAGTCAGTATTCAATAAATTTATTGTTCGGTGCTAATTACATGTTTGTATGTTTTCTTACAAAGTACCATCTAGATGAGAGAAAGTAGTAGTACATTGGCATAGCAAGGCTAACAACTGTACCATGTGATATGATAGATACCCTTAATCTTAAATTTAAACGACAATAGTCCAATATCCTATAAATTACATCGGGCGTGTACCTAGCGTAAACCCAAACCGTTTCAAGATTCCTACAAGGCAGACCGGAAATGTTAATCTCAAACGCCTCTAGTACGAAGTTGACCGTGGGACGCGCGCGGGGTGGTCCCACTTGAACAATACTCGACGTCTTGTGTGGCTCGGCCTGCCACAGTCCACAGTCCTGCGGCTGCTGTCATGGCTGTTATAATAAATGAATAATTACATGGACGGACAATGAGACCATCGACACACGGAGCAATCCGAGCCTACTACCGACTATTATTTAATGATTGCTCAAGGCCCAGCGATTATTATTATAATATTATGAATGATGTTCACTGCTGATGATGCAGAAATGGTTGTTGTGGGGGTGATCGATAGCCAGGCTGCTTCGGACGAGCCCAATTAACCGGGGCCCAATTTAAGGCGAGCGCAGGCCCGAACAGCTAATTACATAGACTAGTGCTAAACTCTGGTGAGAGTTGGTCTACACGTGGTCTCCTCAGTCAGTTTATGGTTCTTGTTTGTTTTAGTTATGAGTCCGTCTCGAGTGCGAATCAGGCGCGTAGTAACTTTTTTTTTGGGTGGCGAGAACAACAAATCTTCTGCTGACTTTTTGGGGAAGGGACCAAGCACGGGGGGTTTGGGGGGCATCCTGCCCCAACTACAGCGCAGACAGTCGTAATTTTGACTATCAGGTTTTTTAGAGTTTGTTTGGTGCGTTCTAGATAAAATAAGATTCGCTGAATGCAATGCCCAATAGTCAATTATATATTTTTTGTACAGGAAAAACTATAAAACTATAAAAAAAGGATTGGAATAGTGATTGAATAGACTACAACCCATTGAATGTATATATGTGACTTTTACAAAGATGTTAACAGCGGAAGATTCAAAATTTAAATTCGTTATTCGATGAGTTTTGTCACCGTGGGATTTAACGTCGTTACTGATTTCTAACATTTTGAAGTGTGGGGGGGAGGGTGAATTCACCCTTCCCCCCTTCCTACGCGCCTAGTTGCGAATGACTACTTATTTATTATACTAATGAATAAGTCCGTCTATTATCTTCCTTGTAAGTTTTGCATTGGATTATATAAGGCGTATGAGTAAAGGGTTTCCTAATTATATTTACCGATATTTTTAAAAAGTCCGAAAGAAATATGAGTTAAATGTTTGCTCCAAGATGAAAAGAGGGTCTTGAAATATATTATTAACATATTAACAAAATAATCTTGGGCGGGACGTAACGTCCCTGTCAGCCACAATGCAAATTTTTGGACATAAATGTAAACACTCCACTGCTAGCTTCTTCCTACACTCTGTATAGATTACCTAACCCCCGCCCCACCCCAAATAGAAAAATTTGTAAAAAAACAAAAAAACGGGGCAGTCAAGCTCTCCTTCAAAGTCTTCGGCTGTGGAATATTTGTAGATATAGAATTTGAGGAATCCATCTTTTCATTCTTCTCCCTGTTGACTGTGTGTGTGTTTAGTAATGTTCATTTTTTTTTGTACAAATTTTTGTATTTGGGGGGGGGGGGGGGGGGGGGGGGGGGGGGGGGGGGGGGTGGGGGGGGGGGGGGGGGGGGGGGGGGGGGGGGGGGGGGGGGGGGGGGGGGGGGGGGGGGGGGGGGGGGGGGGGGGGGGGGGGATTTAACATCTTTTTGTTGTTGTTTCATAATAAGGCGTGAAAAATAAACAAATGCAAGTCATGGCTATATGGAGCCCTTTGTTAGAGTATTTATTAATGGTTTTGAATTTAAATTGTTTTTGGTTGGTTTCGAAAGCAAAAGTTAGCGTCTGAGGTACAATCTAAGTGTGTCCAAGTTTCAGGCTGTTCTAAGGATGTATCGTTTTCCTCTGTAGGCTCTTAGTCCTCTCCGTCCAGAAATCCCCCACCCAGCTAGCCAGCCAGCCTGCCGAAAGGTTTTCGACGATGTTGAGACATTTTTTTAACACAGAAAGGTTATCGGATCGGTCTGATTTTCTCTTGGTAGGTCATGGACCACATCATAAGGTCATATACCGAGTTTGAAGATTGTAAATCTTACGGGGGCGTCGTGTGCACAGTGTCAGATAGCTGAAAATCCCTCAAACTCGGTGGGACTATACAGGTCGAGTTCGTCGTTAAGGCAGTCGCGTGAGCTTGCTGCGGGCGAACGACCGTCGCCCTGATAAGGAAATTTAGTGAAGTTAATTAGTGTTGTTTTAGGGAACTCAACAGTAGAGTTATCAGGAAAGACTATTTTGTGAAAGAACGTGTGCTATATAATGATCTTTTTGTACGCATCAGGTACAAAACTCGTATTTGTATTGTATGATAAAAATAAATGTATCAAAAGTTATTTTCACAAAATTAATTGTCTTATACAAGGTGTGGTTGGAAGTTTTAAAATCAGTCGTGTCCGATTTCTCTCGCCATCCTAGCATATTTTGCCCTTCGGCTATGGGATACTTAAACTACATAAACCCAACTTTTTCGAATGGAAGCTGCTGGACGAAAATCTCGATTGAACAAATTTTATTTCTCGATTGCGTAAGTCAGGATGCACCCCGTAGGTGGAACTGAATTCAGAATTACTAACCAGTAGAGAAATACAACTTACTCATACGCCATACATATCAACTGCCATTAGTAGTAGGCTAATTTTTGTTTGGTAAGTTCAAACTTCAAGGCAGCAGATTCGTTGCAGTACTGTTCTGGTTCTGTCGTTTGTGTATCAGATTCTATTATAATCAACTACAATACAGAAACTAAAGTTACCGTCTCGTGGTCTAGTTGGCTGAGGCGCCTACCTGGAATGAAGGAGATCCGAATTTCGAACCCCGGTCGGGATGGATTTTTGGTAATTTCTGAATAATGTATTAAATAGTAATCATATTACTTTAGAACTTGCTAAAAATATAAGAAAGATGAAAGTAAAAAATTATGAGACTACTGAAAATTTTTGGATGGTCAACCAATGGTGTGAGCTTCCTCCGATATTACCTTGAATTACGCTCGATATAATCGGTTGTACACATGTCACTGATGGTGGGAATAACAAGCAGAGTAGCAAACAATAAGGTTTCAAATGTTTATTTCTTAGAAAGAGGTGCTCATGTTTTAAAAGTTACAGAAACATTTTGTATGACTTATCAAAAAAGCATAATTTACTTGTTTCTATCTCTTGACGACTTGGATTTAAAAAATATGTAACAGAACGTTTGTTAGTAAAATTGTTATAGGTAGGCTACAAACAACTTTTTTTTGAAATGCCTAGTAAATCGCAGTTTGGACAAGATAGGGTACACTTGCTTCAATATCATAATAATATTATTGAAAATTAACAACAAGAAAGCAAACCTGTAGAATATCACCCCACCTTCAAGATTTCAACCACATTCGCAAAAGATGCTGTTTTTTGCTATACACGTTACAGTTACCACGTCAGGCGCGCCACCACACTAAACGCACACAATAAACAAAACGCCGACGATCTATCGATCAAACTACTCAGTTCAGTCATGCACAAGAATCTCGCGTCCAGATAACCATTTAATTTTATGACTTAATAGTTTTGGTTGGTCTCACTCTCAGTCGTTGTTATTTCCTGGTTTTGTTTCGTTGCTCTGCTCCCCAGCGCTCGTTTCTGTTGCGTACTAACATACTGGACTCAGCTGGAACCCAGATATTTGTTGTTGCGTCAGAGCAATTGTACTGGTCTCGGTACATAACTATTTCTTGAACACACTAAAAAAAGAGTTGACTGTGCACGGTATCGTTAGGTTACAACATCAGGAAAGACACATAATTCTGTCATCGGAGAGCACTGTTGGATGGACTCGACGAATTACTTGCCGAAGGTTTATATTCTTGACTTTGATGTTTCTATCGATTTATATAGTATATATATCTATATATAATATATTTGTAGTTAAAATAATGATTTACAAAAGAGAATAACTAACAAATTTAGTTTAAATAAATGCAATGCAGACAGCTGGGTCTGCTAGTCCCACCAGGAATCAGTTCTGTGACCGAGTGGGTAGACAATGTAAGCTGGGTCTGCTAGTCCATGGCTAGTCCCGCCACAGAGAATCAGTTTCTGTGACTGAGTGGTAGACAATGTTTAGCTGGGTCCGCTGTCCCCCACAAGAGATCAGTTTTCTGTGCTGAGTGGGTAGACAATGTTATCTGGGTCTGCTAGTTCCCCCACAGAGAATCAGTTCTGTGACCTGGAGTGTGGGTAGACAATGTTAGCTGGTCCTGCTGTCTCCCCACACAGAGAATCAGTTCTTGGCTGAGTGTAGACAATTTGTTTAGCTGGGTCCTGCTAGTCCCCCACAGAGATCATTCTGTGACTGAGGTGAGGTAGAACAAATGTTAGCTGGGTCTGCTAGTCCCCCACGAGAATCATTTCTGTTACTGAGGGATAGCAATGAATACGAATTAATTTTATTGATTATTATTCATCTTTAAATTAAACTCTTTGCGTGATCAGATATTTGTCCAGTCCGTTATGATCACGTTTATTAGAAGACCGGTTAAGTTTTTGCATGTTTAAATGTGATGTTTCCTAAAGACACAGTCATGCAGTCTGCCATGGATATACTTCTAACATTTCGCAAGCGTTAATTGCTATGCACTAATTTGACCTGAGATGCTACTTTTCGGAAACTGATTTACATAGCACTATCATTGGAATTAATTGATGTTTGCCGAATTTTGAATTGCACATCATCGACTTTTATAGCGTAAATTGTTTTGTGTTAGTAGGTATTAACTCAAATTTTTTAATAAATTTCCATAATCCCATCAAAATAATTGCCCCCCCCCCCCCCCCCCACCGATCATCGAGAATTCACTTAATTATTGATATGTTTTTTCATCCATAATCCATTTCATTCACTGAATTTTTAATTAAATATTTATGTCCATTCACCGTCTTTCCTTAGCACTCCATAAAGGTGTCTTTAAAAACACAATTAATATATGTTTTTCTGTACTTTTTTTTATAACCTAGCTAATACATCTCATACCATGAGAGGATTATGTGAATAACAATATATTTTTTCGCCAGCCCAATACATAACAATATTTTTTTACAGATACCTGTTATTCCGGTGTCATATTATAAAACGTTCGTCTTACTGTACACTAAGCCTATAATTCGAAAATTAACAACCCGAAAGACAAGCCAAAGGATCAGACACGCTGAACAACTGACTGGCTTTCTGTCCATCTCTCTTTAGTAATTGATTATCCTTAACAGACCGTTTAAAAAACTTGACAGCGCATATGATTTTTACACCCCACTCACATTGCGAACAGTGTTTTGTTTTTAGGTTAGGCATTTTAGGGGAGGGTGTTTTGTTTTAGGATGTGTAGAAGTTAAAGTTGAACTGTCGATTTGACCAGTGGCTGCTGACGACTGAGTTCGACTACCGATCATTACATAGTAGTTTCTATGCTTGATCAGAGCCTAGGGCATTGTAATTAATAGACGATTGGAGGTAGGGCATACACCCCAAAATACAAAAAAATTTGTAAAAAAAAACGGCAGCCAAAGCGCTCCTTCAAAGTCGTCGGCTATGAATGCTGTGAGATATAGAAGTTGAGCCAAGACTTCATTCTTTTCTCCCTAGTTCACATTGCAAAGAAGTAAGATCATTTCGCCTGTTGACGAGCGCAAGCCAACCCATGCCGTGGTAACAAAAGTTAAATTTTAAACTCAAATCATAAAAAATTACTTGGGCCATTTGGATACTTTTTAGAGTCCTCGTACCAAAATCATAGCCAAGTAATTTTTTTTATATTTTGAGTTTAAATTTTAACTTTTTTTTTACCACAGAAAAGGGTTTTTTAAAAAAGAAAAGGGGACTTTTTAGAGTCCTCGGGTACAAATCAATTGCCAATAATTTTTTTTTATGATTTTGAGTTTAAATTTTCCTTTTTTACCACGAAAAGGGTTGGGCCTTGGCGCTCGTCAACAGGCGAAATGATCTTACTTCTTTCAATGTGAAACTAGGGAGAAGAATGAAAATGCTTGGCTCACTTCTATATTTTCACAGCATTCATATAGACCGAAGACTTTGAAGGAGAGCTGGCTGCCGTTTTTTTTTTTTTTACAATTTTTTTTTGATTTTGGGGGATATCACATCATGGTTGTTGTTTTGTTTTCATATCAAAGGCTTGAAATAGGTGGAAATACGTGTAAAGGTGGATACAGTGCCTTTAAAAACAGATTGTCTATAGAAACAAAAGCTACATCCTATTTTTTTTTTTTTTTTTCACATATGTAGGGCCTAGTTGACATATTCAATGTTTTTTATTAAATTTAATAGTGGTTTAATGTCGTCTGGGTTTTTGTGTGAATGATTTGTTGACCGACTATAACACATTGACGCTAATTTTCAATCAGCAATTAAATATTAAAATTGGTAATAAATACGACCCTAACGTTTTTTCCAAAGTTAAAGATGGTAGGCACAGTGGGGTGAAAAGTCGCTTGTCTCCTGGGCGGATTATTATGTTTCATATTATTATGTACCATCATGCCAATTTCATGCTGATTCCTCATTAGGTGCCTTCATGGTGAATGCTGGAATCAGTTAAAAATAATATAACTATTAGGGATTGTTGGTTGAAAAAGTGTTGTTTAGGAAAATGGGAAAGGCTTATTATTGGGTTAAAAACACCTTAAACATCATTACTCATTTGAATAAAAATACAATTTGTTGGGTTAGAGCTATGAATTATTCAATTTTAGGGGCTGATTTAGGGGGATTTTGGGGTGGAATATCGCTTGCATAGCGACGAATTATTTTTCATATAGTATGTACATCAGGCAAATTTCATGCTGACTACTCATTTAGGTGCCTTCATAGTGAATGCTGGAAATCCAAGGTAAAAATAATATAAACTATTATCGGTTGGATTGGGGGTTGGAAACTGTGGTTTAGGAATGAGATCGGCCGATTAGGTTTTAAAACACATTAAACATAATTTTAATACTAATTTGAAATAAACATAAATTTTAGATTAGAGCTATGTAAATTATTCCAGTTTTAGGTGTGTTGGGGTGGGAATATCGCTTAAATTGCCTCTAGGCGGAGTACTTGTTTAATCTTATTGTGTAACCATCATGTCAACATTTCCAATTATGATAACTCATAATATGCCTTCGTGGTTGAAAGCCTGGAATCATAGATAAACTCAAATATAAACTATTAGGGATGGGGGTTGTACAACCATGTGGTTTTATATAATGAAGAATAGTCCGATTGGATGTAAACACCTTTAGAACACAATTTTAATAACTATTTTGATAAAATTCAATTTTGGGTTAGAGCTATGAATTATTTTAATTTTAGGGATGATTTTAGGGGGTGGGGGGGGGTTAGAGGTGGAAATATTGCTTGTCTCTCTCGGCGGAAGTGTTGTGAGTCTGAGATACTCTAAGTGTGGTCCAAGTTTCATAGTTCTAAGATATGTACCGTTTATCTCTGTATGTTCTTATTTCTCTATGGCAGAATCCACTACCCCCCAACCAACCAACCAACCAACCACCAACCCCCAAAAAAAAAACACCCCCCCCAAAAAAACCAACCACCAACCAACCCAACCTACACCAACCAAAACAACCAACAACCAGCCAGCCGAAAGATTTTCATCTATTTTTACGCACTTTTTTTAACACAGAACAGGTTATCGGATCGGGCTGATTTTTTTTTGGTATGTCATGGTCATGGACCACATATCAGGTCATATACCGAGTTTCAAGATTGTAAATCTTTCGGGACGGCGTGTGCAGATAGCTGAAAACCCCCCAACTCGGGTAGCTGCAAACAGGGCCGAGTTATCGTCGCCTATACTAGCAGTCGCGTGCGCTTGGCTGCGGGCGAACGACCGTCGCCCTAGATACTTTTTCTGTAAGGATATAAACGGATATGCATACAAGTTGGGCGTAATTGGACGAGGGAGCGGAGCGAATGAGTCTCTATGGCAAGTTTTCGTCAAATTCGTTGTGTTTATGTGTGTATTTCTCTTTGTTTGACGCGCTGGTGCCACTACTCGTCCGATTTTGACGAAATTTCATGCCAACGTCAAGAACCAATATAGATAAAGTGCTGTTAATATGGACAGCAAAATTTGCAGGAATTCAAACTAGAACAAAATTTTTTATTACAAAAATTACTACTCTATTTTTTAAACTCAATGTTTGCTTTGAAAAAAAAAATTATCCCCAAAGTTACCACTGTGAATGTTGGCAATTGAAAACAATTTCAAAAATTGATCTTGCCCTGCCTACTCACAAAAAATTACTTTGAACAATTTAGTTTTACAGAGCTTTACTAAATTGGATTTGTTTTGAGGGCCATAAATGATGGATGCAAAACATATCGAAGGGGAATGCGGTGCCTGTATGGACCTTTCTTAAACATATTTTGGAATCTTGATAGCTTTAATACTTTGGCGTTGGCGATGAAATTTATTGTGGTGTAGCCCGTTTCAACGTGCATATGGCAGAACAATCTCGACTTGATGCTTACACATGCCTGCAGTCCTTGATAGGTTTCGCAAATTATGTACCTGGTAATCGCTCACGGTCTATCGTCAAAAACGACTTGTCGCTTTCCTAGTTAACGCAATCTCACACTCACATTTGCCGCAGTCATTAGGTTCGCATTTACCTGGGTATTCGCTCACCTCGTGTCCAACAACGATTATTGTCGCTTTCCTAGTTAACTCATCTCCACTCACATTGCCAGCAGATCATTAGGTTCAATTACCATGGTACTCGCTCCACTCGTCCTACAACGACTTTGTGGTTTCCTAGTTAACGCTCTCACACTCACTTCGCAGTCATTTTAGGTTCGCAATTACCTGGTATGCGCTCACAAGTCGTCCCAACAACGAATTTTGTTCGCTTTCCTATTAAACGCATCTCACACTCAATTTGCCGCAGTCATTAGGTTCGCATTCCTGGGTACTACTCGCTCACCTCGTCCAACAAACGACTTTGGTCGCTTTCGCTAGTTAACGCATCTCACACTCACATTGCCGCAGTCCCATTAGTTTTCGCAATTACCTGGGTATTCGCTCACTCGCCCACAACGACTTTGTCCGCTTTCCTAGTTGAACGCACTCACACTCACGATTCCGCAGTCATTAGGTTCGCAATTACCTGGTATTCGCTCACCTCGTCCAACAACGGGACTTTGGTGGTTTCCTAGACTATCAACGCATGTCTAGCGGAATGGCACCACTGTGATGTCTTTTTGTCTGTTTCGATGCAATGCCATAACTGCCGAGTGGTCAAACAGAGTGAGCTGAAACAACATGAGCAAAATACGTTGCGATTTAAACTCTATAGAAAATAAAATGTAACAAATTTAAACCCTCGGTAATAAATTTTAAATTTGCAATATAAATGGAATGCCCCAGTCATGGTTTATAAACATTAAGAACAATTATGCTTTCGGTGACGAGATAAAAATCACGCAGTTCGTTTGTTATCACTCATTTTGTTTTTGTTGTCTTACATGTCATAGCCCGCACGAAAGAGTATAATTGTAGGGAAACGCTAAGTCGTTGTCAGACGAGTGAGCGAATCAGTGTTGAGTAGGCCTACCCGGGTAGAGTTTTGAGTTTTATTTGGAATAAGGGCTCGTCACCTGTCGGCCAAATGCACCACTGTAACCTAAGTGGCTATTGGAGGTAAGACCATCTGGATCCAGCTCACCCCCAGACCCCCCCTCCCCCCCCCCCCTTCCCCTTACGTTTTATGGTGACTAAGGAATGTTCCTGGGTACTCACACTGAACTCGCTCACGTCGTTTAACATTGACTTTGACGTTTCCCTAGTAATATGAAACTGAAAATAAGTTTTTTTTAATTGTTTCATACTATTTTTAGTATATATATATGTACTGTTTGATATATTTGAACCTTACCAAACACAAAATATCATATATATATATATATATATCGGTAAGCTAACCAGTCATGTGTCTGTTTACCGGGAACATCCCCCTTCCTGCCCGTATACCTAAGGCTGAATTTAGCTAGCATGGGTATGGTGTCCTCCACAGTCTATTAGGCTAAGAGGTGCGCATTAGGCCTTACATTGTTGCGCGCCCTTATCCATAACTAAAACTCAAACCCCTGTCATTTCATACTTATAACATATTAAATGTACGGTGTACTCAACACATGGCTTGTTCACTATTCGTCTAACAACGCTTTGGCGTTTTCCTAGTATGGTTACAGAGGCGCGTCAACCAATCGTGTTGTCCGTAGTCGCCGTCTTCGTACTGAAAGAGGTTTATCCGAGTTTGAGGTTTTAGATGATTTGGAACTAAGGGCGCGTCACCGCTAGGTCCTAATCGAACCACTCTACCTTGGAGGAAATCCCATGCAGATCTGTCTGAATCAGCTACGGGTAGGTGCAAAGATCTAAAGCTCGGACACTCTATACATCACAGTCGTGGTCGTCAATCACATACAGCTCTCTTTGTCATCATCGTTCTGAGTCGTTATGGTCGTCATCGTCGGGGAGGACGTCCAGGGAAGGAGGAGACGGTTCCCCGACGAAGACTACCAGAGATCGCCTAGTTCCTCCTCTACTTACCAGCTGACGTTTGGCGACTAGAGTTTCGAACTCTTTCCTCGCTTTTTTACGTTAGCGAGCCTGCTCTTCGCCAATTGTCCTAAATGCCTTACCGGAAGCTACTCCTTCTAGTCTTCCTAGCATAATTTAAAATAAAGAAGGATAGTTTTACTATTTGCGTATTACTTGTAGATTAAGAGAGTATAGGAACTGGCACCTCAGGTGTTTGAAAATTTGAACAGATCCAATATGTGAAAATAATGGGCTCTGCAGTAACAATCATCAAATTAAGTTTTAGATTTTTTATAAAAACACGGTTAGTTTTTACAAGTAAATCAAAGTGGTTGACAAGTTTTTATTTAGTTAAACAACTCCTAAATTGACTATTCGTGATTTTTTTCTGGCTGATTCCCACATTGTGTTTTGTTGTTGTGTTAGTGTGTGTGGATTGTTGTCAAGTTTCTATTGTTACTTGTTTAATTGTTATTATAAAACCTTACAAAAACTCATATTAAAACCTTTTATTCTATGGATTCTGGCTAAACCTTTTTCAACTTTTCCTTTCAAAGCAATACATCACCATTACCTAGGTCCTATAAAAATGACGTTGTAGCCCCACTTGTTTGGTCAGAATCCGTCCCCAAATGTCAAGAAAATATCGCACCAAATTTTAAAAAATATCGTAAAAGTACGATATTTTTGAGAACAATACATTTCTTTTCGATTGTACCCACATGTGGCAGGTCTATTTCAGAGATTTGAAGTCCCTCCATTTTCTCAAGGTCGCATATTGCCGTTTGCCGTAGAGAGCGACAAACAGACAAAAATACAAAAAAAACAAAAAAACAACTGAGCTAATTTTTTTTGGTGGGTCAGTGACATTGAAGTCTTCGCTTCGCTCATCCCATGAGAAATTTGGTGTTTTTCCGTATGACTAGATAAATAGCACACATATTATTTGGGTCTATTTTCGTTATGTCAAAATTTAAAAAAGGTGTCATTTGACAATAAAAGCAAGCCGCTTTTTACCCCAAGTAAATAATTTTTTTACTCCTAAATTAAATGATTTTAAATTGTTTTGTATTTTGCTCAAAACTATTCTTACAAATGTTCCCTTTTGATCGTTACGTTCACTACAGTGTTTTTTTCTAATTGGCACATTTGTCAACCATTTTTTTAAAAGAATGCGGTGAAAAATGTAAGAATCACCCGATCAAATTTAGTATATACCTAAAAAAAAAAACAATTTCGGCAGGGCAAATCGAGCTAGAGACCATTTTTTGTTTCTAATTTGTGTGCGCTATATGCCCCTATATAAGCTTTTCAAGGCATTCCTCAGTCAAAAAGAAATGTTGCATTTCTTGTTCTCTCTTTATAACTCGCGCAAGTCTCCTCAAAGAAAGAATCAATTCAGAAAATCGTAAGTGGAGTGTTCGCAACATTCTTTGTGTTGTTGATGTCTGTTTTTATTCTTGCGCGAACTCACGATTTCGATCCTTATGTCGCACAAAATTCATGTTTACGTTAAACATAATCCGTCTAATGTCGCACATTATTCATGTTTACTTAAACATAATCTGCCTGAATGTCTGCGCATATTCTGTTACGTTAACATAATCTTTCTATGCTGCACATTTAATGTTACGGTTAAACATGAATCTGCCTAATGTCTGCACATATTCATGTTACGTTAAACATAATCTGTCTGTTTTCAAATTTTTGCGCAAGTCTGATCAGCGGTTCGGCCGATCTGGAGCGTACTCACTCAACTCACTCACTCAATCCGGACTCACTAACACACTCACTCATAGAAACAGAGAAGACTCGTGTGAGTTGAATGGTGAGAACTGAGTCGCGTGCGCTCCTTCGTCTACTAAGTTATGTACTTTTATGTATTTAGGCCTAACATTATTATACTAGAAAAACGCGCCAAATAGCTGAGCAACCATGTGTTGAGTACCCGGGAAAACTGTCTTTCCCTACCTGTTTGCTGTCAGTATAATAGCCTATCATAGTCGCATTATGTCTTACAGTTGACATTCAGGGCCGAGTAGTTCAGATGCTGGGACGATTTTCAGAAATCCGTTGCCAATTTAAACTTCACAATGAGGCTTCTCTAGTACTCAGTGTGTTTCTATGTTAAATGTCCATTTATATATCTAGAATGATGCTCTCCTCTAGTACATGAGGAGAATGCCCTTTTATTATTGCCTTTTGTGCTTGAACAATCATTTTTATCGAATCGTATCAGCACTGCAGTGCCAGAGAAATCTCCACGCTCGAAGGTTTTTCCCCAAAATTCACTGGGAGATTGAGTAAACCTTGCAATCTTTACTTGTATTTTGCACTGGCTATGTTTTCCATAGGACTGTATATGCTTTTTCAACAGTTCTCCCCGTATCCTGTTTCCTACATCGAGAATTTAAGAAACTATCCCGACGGGTTTTTGAGCGCAGGCTTGGCCAAAATCTTGCCAAATAGAATTTGCAAACTATTAAATTTTACACGTACTAAGTTCATCCAAATTTCCCCCCCCCCTTAAAAATATTTTTTATTTTTTCCATTATTAAACGCAATGTGTAAGATTAGACAGTATTTTTTTACATGTTTTTGTATGGCGTGGGAATTGATTAATTACACAACATAAATAAAACGAACTGCTTTTGCAATTAGTGTACAAAATGATCATTGGTTCTGTCTCTGCTATCTGTGCTCTAGTCTTCTTATAAGCTGCAGCTACGTGTGCATAAAGTTCATTTCCGCTCGCCATATTTGCCCAACAACCTCACTTACCTCACCAGCCTTACTTTTGACCAAGAAACAACCTCTTTTGTCATCTACATCAGCAACGTTGTTTATGTGCCCAATAATTATTTGACAGTCCTATGCACTGGGCTAATTTTCAAACGACCTTATTTTACCGGAATGTTTGGGGACGAAACTCATTCATACAGCCAATGAATTTACATTTATGTTATAACTCCTTGGCTTCGATTACACATACAAATCATTACTTTTCACTGTTTTAATTATTTTTATTTAAAAAATGTGATATTTCGACTACTTTTCAGCAGTCTTTATCAAACAATACAACACTAAAAACAACACAACAAACAAGAACAACCATTTCCTATTCCCAAAAAAATTGAAAGAAGGTGAATGATCGTCGTAAAAACTCAATGTGGTTTTGCGAAATATTTTAAAGTTTATCACCAAAAGGAATAGCTTGTTTTTGCTATTTCACCATGTAACACCCAATGTCATTTCTTATCGTACATATTGAAGGGGGTCAATCTGGGTCCAATATGTACGCAAATAAGACAAAAAGTTTTACGGGTCCGTCCTACTGAAACTGGGGAAAATGGAGATCAAAAGAAATTTTATTTTGTAGTTACTATGCGCTTCGCGAACGCGTTTTCCAGTCCGCGTTGATGGCTGAGCTTTTTTCTGGAATATTTCTGTCAATGATTATGGTGGGTACGTTTTTTAAGTGGACTCTCATTACTTTTTCTATAGTTACTTTGATATTTCATGTAAAAGGGGTATTTAACCCGCTAAACTCAAAAATATATTTCATTCAGGCTAACTAGTTAGATTTAGCAAATAACAGAAAAATTATTGGGGCCACATGACCTCCAAAAAATTGGTCAAACATGACATTTTCGAGCTAGGTCCCCATCGCAAAAATCCTCCCAGAAGAAGATGTACAAAAACATGGTGACATCTTTATGCCCCGTGACCTTGGAGGATTTTGATCCAAAAAAATATTGGCCATTATTGACGTACTCGACGCACTTTTCTGTAAATTTCTATATTGTTGTTGTAAATTTGGGCAAGTAGTTCGGTCAAATCTGCTGACTTACCAGATGGGTGTGTATTTGGAATGCTATTTCTGCGTGTTTGAGGTATATTTGTGCACAGTTTCAAGACACGATGTTAATAAAGGGGCATTTTAGATTGGTACTATGCTCTAGTATCTATGTTGGAACCAAAAAAGAAGCAGGTTAAAGCCGATTTAGGAAATTTTTCCAAAACACCAATTTTCGACGAATTTCTGGACCCAATTTTTTAATTAAATCGTGTTAATCACAGTTAGAAGATAGAATTTTTCACGGTCATTTAAGTGCTGTATTGTGCAATCGCGTGGTAAAAAAAATTTTTTTTGGGGGTTTTTAGCCCTTTATTATACAACCTGTAAAAGTATTATATAAAACCTTTATTATTCTATGAATTTTTGACCAACTTTTTTTAACTTTTTCTTTCTCTCTTCTATCACCATAATTCTTTATGTACATATAAAATATAACGTTGTAGCCCCACCCGTTTGGACAGAATCGGCCAAATATCACGAAATTCGTATTAAAAAACCGTGGAAAAAATCGTACGATTTCGTACGATTGCTATAAGAATATTTTTTCAAATGTCTCTAAAATTATACATAATAATTTTTAGTGGTTTTAAACACGTTTCCATAAAGTTTCATCAATATCGAGTAGACATTTGCCAAATATTAACGAAAATATCTCATAGGTTCGCAATTACCTGTTACTCGCTCACTCGTCCAACAACGACTTTGTCGCTTTCCTAGTTAACGCATCTCACACTCACATTGCCGCAGTCATTAGGTTCGCAATTACCTGGGTACTCGCTCACTCGTCCAACAACGACTTTGGTGGTTTCCTAGACTATCAACGCAGGTCTAGCGGAATGGCACTCACTGTGATGTCTTTTTGTCTGTTCGATGCCAATGCCATACGGCCGAGTGGTCAAACAGAGTGAGCTGAAAAACAACATGAGCAAAATACGTTGCGATTTAAACTCGTATAGAAATAAAAATGTAACAAATTTAACCTCGGTAGTAAATGTTTAAATTTGCAATATAAATGGAAGGCCACAGTCATGGTTATAAACATGTAAAAACAATTATGATTTCGGTGACAGATAAAAATCACCAGTTCGGTTGTTATCACGCATTTTGTTTTTGTTGTCTTACATGTCATAGCCCGCACGAAAGAGTATAATTGTAGGGAAACGCTAAAGTCGTTGTCAGACGAGTGAGCGAATCATGTGTTGAGTAGGCCTACCCGGGATAGAGTTTTGAGTTTAGTTGGAATAAGGGCTCGTCACCTGTAAGGCCATAATGCACCACTGTACCCTAAGATAGGCTATTGAGGTAAGACCCATCCTGGATCCAGCCTTACGTATATATGGTGACGAAGGGAATGTTCCTGGGTACTCAACACATGACTCGCTCACTCGTTTAACAATTGACTTTGACGTTTCCCTAGTAATATGAAACTGGAAATAAGTATTTTTTAATTGTTCATACTATTTTATGTATATATATATTTACTGTTTATATTATTGAACCTTACCACCACACAAAACTATAATATATATATATATATATCTGTAAGCTAACAAGTCATGTGTTGTGTACCGGGAACATCCCCTTTCCTCCCGTATACCTAAGGCTGAATTTAGCTAGCATGGGTATTTCCTCCACAGTCTATTAGGCTAGAGTGGCGCATTAGGCCTTACATTGTTGACGCGCCCTTTATAATAACTAAACTCAAACCCCTGTCATTCATTCTTATAACATATTAATGTTACCGGGTACTCAACACATGGCTTGTTCACTCGTCTAACAACGACTTTGGCGTTTTCCTAGTATGGTTACAGAGCGCGTCAACCAATCGTGTTGTCGTAGTCGCCGTCTTCGTACTGAAAAGAGGTTTATCCGAGTTGAGGTTTAGATGATTTGGACTAAGGGCGCGTCAACCGCTAGGTCCTAATACGCCACTCTAGCCTTGGAGGAAAATCCCATGCAGGTCTGAATCAGCTACGGGTAGGTGAAAGGAAAAGCGGGGTTCTCACGTCGTGGTCGTCATCGTCTTTGTCATCGTTCGTGTCGTTATGGTCGTCATCGTCGGGGAGGACGTCAGGGAAGGAGGAGAGGTCCCCGACGAAGACTACCAGAGATCGCCTAGTTTCTCCTCTACTTACCAGCTGACGTTTGCGAAATAGAGTTCGACTCTTTCCTCGCTTTTTACGTTTAGGCGAGCCATGCTCTTCGCCAATTGTCCTAACTGGCCTACCGAAGCTACGCATTTCTAGTCTTCCTAGCATAATTTAAAATAAAGAAGGATAGTTTACTATTTGCGTATTACTTGTAGATTAAGAGAGTATAGGACTGGCACCTCAGGTGTTTGAAAATTTGAACATATGCCAAGAATGTGAAAATATAGGGCTCTGCAGTAACACATTATCAAATTAAGTTTTAGATTTATTTATAAAAACACGGTTAGTTTTTACAAGTAACTCAAAGTGGTTGACAAGTTTTTATTTAGTTAAAAACTCCTAAATTGACTATTCGTGATTTGTTTCTGGCTGATTCCACATTGTGTTTGTTGTTGTGTTGTGTGTGTGGTTTGTTGTCAAGTTTCTATTGTTACTTGTTAATTGTTATTATAAACCTTAAAAAAAAACTCATATTAAAACCTTTATTCTATGGATTCTGGCTAACTTTTTCAACTTTTTCTTTCAAAAAGCAATACATCACCATTACCTTAGTGTCCATATAAAACATGAACGTTGTAGCCCCACTTGTTTGGTCAGAATCGTCCCAAATGTCAAGAAAATATCGCACCAAAATTTTAAAAAAATATCGTAAAAGTACGATATTTTTGAGAAATATTTCTTCGATTGTACCCAAAAATGTGGCAGGTCTAAGTTCAGAGATTTTGAAGGTCCCCTCCAATTTTCATCAAGGTCGCATATGCCGTTTGCCCGGTAGAGAGCGAACAAACAGACAAAAATACAAAAAAACAAAAAAAACAACTGAGCTAATTTTTTTGGGGGGTCAGTGAAATTGAAGTCTTCGCTTCGCTCATCCAAATAGAGAAATTTGTGTTTTCGTATGAATAGATATATACACACATTATTATTTGGTCTATTTTCAGTTATGTCAAAATTAAAAAAGGTGTCATTTGACAATAAAAGCCGCTTTTTACCCCAAGTAAATAATATTTTTTACTCCTAAATTAAATGATTTTAAATTGTTTTGTATTTTTGCTCAAAACTTATTCTACAATGTTCCCTTTGATCGTTCGTTCACTACAGTGTTTTTCTAAATTGCACATTTGTAACCATTTTTAAAAGATGGCGGTGAAAAATGTAAGAATACCCGATCAAATTAGTATATACACCTGAAAAAACAATTTCGGCAGGCAAATCGAGCTAGAGACATTTTTTGTTTCTAATTTGTGTGCGCTATATGCCCCTATATAAGCGTTTTCAAGGCATTCCTCAGTCAAAAAGAAAATGTTGCATTTCATTGGTTCTCTCTTTATACCTCTCGCAAGTCTCCTCAAAGAAAGAATCAATTCAGAAAATCGTAAGTTGGAGTGTTGGGCACATTCTTTGTGTTGTTGATGTCTGTTTTATTCTTGCGCGAAACGCACGAATTTCGATCCTAATGTCTGCACACATTCATGTTACGTTAAACATAATCCGTCTAATGTCTGCACATATTCATGTTACGTTAAACATAATCTGCCTAATGTCTGCACATATTCATGTTACGTTAAACATAATCTGCCTAATGTCTGCACATATTCATGTTACGTTAAACATAATCTGCCTGTTTCAAATTTTTGCGCAATCTGATCAGCGGTTCGGCCGATCTGGAGCGTACTCACTCACTCACTCACTCACTAACACACTCACTCATAGAAACAGAGAAAGACTCGTTTGAGTTGAATGGTGAGACTCAGTCGCTGCGCTCCTTCGTCTACTAAGTTATGTACTTTTATGTATTTAGGCCTAACATTATTATACTAGGAAAACGCCAAAATAGCTGAGCAAACCATGTGTTGAGTACCCGGGAAAACTGTCTTTCCCTACCTGTTGCTGTCAGTATAATAGCCTATTATAGCGCATTATGGTCTTACAGTTGACATTCAGGGCCGGTATTTCAGATGAACATTTTCAGAAAAATCCGTTCCAATTTAAACTCACAATGAGGCTCTCTAGTACTCAGTGTGTTTCTATGTTAAATGTCCATTTATATATCTAGAATGATGCTCTCTCTAGTACTGAGAGAATGTCCCTTTTATTATTGGCTTTTGTGCTTGAACAAATCATTTTTATCGAATCGTATGCAGGCACTGCAGTGACCAAGAGAAATCTCCACGCTCGAAGGTTCCCCAAAATTCACTGGGAGATTGAGTAAACCTTGCAATCTTTACTTGTATTTTGCACTGGCTATGTTTTCCATAGGACTGTATATGCATTTTCAAACATGTTCATACCCGTATCCTTTGTTAAGACAATCGAGAAATTAAGAAACTATCCCGACCGGGTTTGAGCGCAGGCTTGGCCAAAATCTTGCAAAATAGAATTTGCAACTATTAATTTAAACGTAATAGTTCACCCAAATTCTATATTTCCAATTATTTTAAACGCAAGGTGTAAGATTATACAGTATTTTTTTACATGTTTTTGTATGCGTGGGAATTGTATTAATTAAACAACATAAATAAAAAACGAACTGCTTTGCCATTAGTGTACAAAAATGAGCATGGTCACTTCTAGTCTTCTTATAAGCTGCAAGCTACGTGTGCATAAAGTTCATTTCCGCTCGCCAATATTTTGCCCAACAACCTCACTTACCTCACCCAGCCTTACTTTGACCCAAGTAAACAACCTCTCTTGTCATCTAAATCAGCAACGGTGTTTATTAGTCCTATGCACTTGCTAATTTTCAACAACGACCTTGTTATACCGGAAATGTTTGGGGACGAAACTCATTCATACAGCCAAATGAATTACATTTATGTTATAACTCTTGGCTTCGATTACACACACAAATCATTACCTTTTCACTGTTATTTACTTATTTTTATTTAAAAAATGTGATAATTCGACTACTTTTCAGCAGTCTTTATCAAACAATACAACAACTAAAAAAAACACAACAAACAAGACAAAACATTTCCCAAAAAATTGAAAGAAGGTGAATTGATCGCGTAAAAACTCAATGTGGTTTGCAAATAATTTTAAAGTTATCACCAGGAATAGCTGTTTTTGTTATTTCCACCATGTAACACGGAACACCCAATGTCATTTCTTATCGTTACATTATTGAAGGGGGTCAATCTGGTGTCAATATGTACGCAAATAATGACAGAAAAGTTTTACGGGTCCGTCCTACTAAACTGGGGAAAAATGGAGGATCAAAAGAAAATTGTATTTTGTAGGTTACTAGGCCGCTTCGCGAACGCTTTTTCCAGTCGCGTTGATGGATGAGCTTTTTTTTGGAATATTTCTGTCCAATGATTACGTTTTTAAGTGGACTCTCATTACTTTTTCTATAGTTACTTGATATTTCATGTAAAAGGGGTATTTAACCGCTAAACTCAAAAAATATATTTCATTCAGGCTAACTAGTTATGAATTTAGCAATTAACAGAAAAAATTATTGGGGCCACCATGACCTCCCAAAAAATTGTCAAACATGACATTTTTCGAGCTAGGTCCCATCAGCAAAAATCTCCCAGAAGAAGATGTACAAATAACATGGGGACGATCTTTATGCCCCGTGACCTTGGAGGATTTTGATCCAAAAAAATATTGGCCATTATTGACGTACTCGACAGCCTTTTCTGTAAATTCTCTATATTTTGTTTTGTAATTTGGGCAAGTAGTTCGGTCAGAATATGCTGATTACCAAGATGGGTGTGTGATTTTGGAATGCATATTTCTGCGTGTTTGAGGGTATATTTGGGCACAGTTTCAAGACACGATGTTATAAAGGGGCATTTTAGATTGGTACTATACTCTAGTATCTATGTGGACCAAAAAAGAAGCAGGTTAAAGCCGATTTAGGTAATTTTCCAAAACACCAATTTTCGACAATTTCTGGACCAATTTTTTTTTCAATCGTGTTTAATCACAGTTACAAGATATAATTTTTCAACGGTCATTTAAGTGTAGTATTGTGCAATCGCGTGGTAAAAAAAAAATTTTGGGGGTTTTAGCCCCTTTAATTATATGCCTGTAAAAGTATTATATTAAAACCTTTATTTCTATGAATTTTGACCAACTTTTTTTTAACTTTTTCTTTCTCTCTCTATCATCATAATCTTTATGTACATATAAAATATAAACGTTGTAGCCCCACCCGTTTGGACAGAATCGGCCCAAATATCACGAAAATATCGTAATAAAAACCGTGGAAAAAATCGTACGATTTCGTACGATTTCTATAAGAAATATTTTTTCAAATGTCTCTAAAATTATAACATATAATTTTAGTGGTTTTAAACGTTTCCATAAAGTTTCATCAATATCGCAGTAGACATTTGCCAAATATTACGAAAATATCTCATTAAAAATTGAAAAATATCGTAAAAGTACGATATTCATAAGAAATATTTGATCGATTATACCCAAAAACGTGGCAGGTCTAAGTTCAGATATTTCGAAGGTCCCCTCCAATAACTTTTATCAAGATCGCATATGCCGTTTGCCCGGTCGAGAGCGAACAAACAGAAAAAAAAGAAAAAAACAAACAAAAAACAAAACACCCGTGCTATTTTGAAAAGAAAAATAAACGTAAGTGAAATTGAAGTCTTCGCTTCGCTCATTTAACAAAGACCGAATTTTTTGTTAGTAATTGTGGTCTGGTCCATTCTATCTACACATCTGGTCTCGAACGCTACCTAGTTGGAGAAACTAACACTACGCAGCCTGCTAGTTCCAGCAGTTGGCGACAGAGAGAAGCACAATACAGGCATACTCTCAAACTGTATTTTTTATAATTATGCAAGACATTTCGAGAATAATTATTAGATGAGCATAGCGAGCGTAGCGAGCGAAGCGAAGATTCCATTTCACTACACTGGAGAAAAAAATCAGAAATGTTTTTTTTTGTTAACACGATTCCGGCTAAACCGATACTCCAAATCACAGATAATAGAGTACACTACGTAGTGTACTCTATTATCTGTGCTCCAAATACAATGAAATTTTCTGGAGGCCTTCGAAATCTTTGAACTTAGAACTGCCACGTTTTTGAGCGCAATCGAAAAATTATTTCTCTTAAAAATCGTAATTTTACGATATGTTTCTTTTTTTAAAAAATTCTTCGACTTGTAACTTCTAGCCTAGCCTACATGCTTTACTCGATTGTAATGATTTTTATACAGAACCTTTATTTATGAATTAATATATTCGTGTGAAATTTCAGCGTAATCCAAACATTATTTCTTATGAAAATCGCAGTTTTACGTTTTCTTTCGATTTTTTAAATTTCTTCGGCTTATAACACCTACATGCTTAACCCGATTGTAATTATTTTTATACAGAACCTTAATTTTGTGAATTGATATATTCGTGTGAAATTTGAGCGGAATCGAATAATTATTTCTCATGATAATCACAATTTTTCAATTTTTTTTCGATTTTGTAAATTTCTTCGACTTATAACAAACACCGACATGCTTTATCCGATTGCAATGATTTTTTCACAGAACCTTAATTTTATGAATTAATATATTCGTGAGAAATTTGAGCGTAGTCGAAAAATTATTTCTCATGAAAATCGCAAATTCAAGCTTTTTTACGTTTAAAAAAATACGCTCATCCAACAACGCGCCTGAAAAAGCGTTTGCGAAGCTTCCTAGTGAACAAACAATTTGTAAAAATATGATAGCACTGGGAACAGTCAGTGTGTGTGTGTGAGAGAGAGAGAGAGAGAGAGAGAGAGAGGAGAGAGAGAGAGAGAGAGAGAGAGAGAGAGAAAGAACAAAATGCATGATGAAAGTATACTAGGGAAACGCCAAAGTCGTTGGTAGACGAGTAAGCAAGCTATGTGTAGAGTACCCGGAAACATCCCATTTTCCTCCCCAAAACCTAAGGCTGAATCTAGCTAGCATGGGCATTTCCTCCACAGTTTATTAGGCTAGAGTGGTGCATTAGGCCTTACAGTGTTGACGCGCCCTTACTACAACTAGGCTAATCTCAAACCCCTCTCTTTTGTACTCATAATATATTAGTGTTACCGAGTACTCAACACACGGCTTGCTCACTCGTCTAACAACGACTTTGGCGTTTTCCTAGTATGGTTTCAGAGGGCGTCAACCAATCGTGTAGTCGTTGTCGCCGTCTTCGTACTGAATGGAGGCTATGACATAGTTTATGTTAAGTTAATTTGGATTAAGGGCGAGTCAACTGTTAGGTTATAATACGCCACTCTTGTCTAGGGGATATAGGAAGGAAAACCCCATGCAGAACAGAATCAGCTACAAGTAGGTGAAAGGAAAAGAGGGGTTCTCACGTCGAGGTTGTCATCGTCTTTGTCATCGTTCTTGTCGTTATGGTCGTCGTCGTTGCGGAGGTCGTCAGTGAAGGAGGAGAGGTCCCCGACGACGACTGCCAGAGCTCGCCTCTAGTTTCGAGGAGTAATACCACAGATAATAGAGTACAGTGTAGTCTATTATCTGTGCTAATACTCTACTTACCAGCTGACGTTTGTGGAATGGAGTTCGTTTAGGCGCGAGCCATCTCTTGGCCAAATTTCCGCCTATATCTATAATCAAGACTTTCTATCGCATGACATTGACATTTAAGAAAACAAAAATCAAAACACGTGGTGATAACCACCGACTTGGTGATTTTTTATCTGCCACCGAAATCATTGTTTTTAATTTATTTTATATTGACGTCTTTATTAAGGCGGGATTAAGACTAGTGAAGCCAAATGTAAACATTTGCAATCTAGCTTTAAATTTTTAAGATTTTTATTTATTTGGATGAGCGAAGCGAAGACTTCAATTTCACTGACCCCCCAAAAATTTAGCTCGGTTGTTTTTTTGTTTGTTTGTTTGTTTGTTTGTTTTTTTTTGTTTTTTTGTCTGTTTGTTCGCACGATTCCGGGCAAACGGCATATGCGATCTTGATGAAAATTGAAGGGGACCTTCGAAATCTCTGAACTTAGACGTGCCACGTTTTTGGGTACAATCGAAGAAATATTTCTTATGAATATCGCACTTTTACGATTTTTTTCGATTTTTAGTGCGATATTTTCGAGACATTTGGGCCGATTCTGACCAAACGGGTAGGGCTACAACGTTCATATTTCACATGGACATTAAGGTAATGGTGATGTATTGCTTTCTGAAAGAAAAAGTTGAAAAAGTTAGCCAGAATCTATAGAAATAAAGCTTTTAATATAAGTTTTTTGACTTTTAGTGCGATATTTTCGTGCCATTTGGGCCAATTCTGACCAAACGGGTGGGCCTTCAACGTTCATATTATACATGGACATTAAGGTTATGGTGATGTAGTACCTTTTAAAAGAAAAGTTGAAAAAGTTAGCCAGAATCCATAGAAATAAAGCTTTTAAATATAAGTTTTTAAGGTAAATAATACCAATTGACAGGTAACAAAAGAAATTTGACAACAATCACTTACAATGCGTAGGTAGCAAAACAAAGCACTTGCAAAAGTAAAGATATCCCACGCAAACTAAAAACTTTAAAAAGCTCATCCATCAACGCGGCGGGACTTTAGCGTTTTCCTAGTGTAGGTTTAAATCGCAACGGATTTTGATCAGTTTGTTAGCAGTTCTCAGTTAGCTGGTAACGGATGTATGTTTAAAGTTTCAGCTCAATCTGTTAAGCCGTTCGGCCGTTAGGCATTGGACAGACAGTCACGACATTCACAGTGAGTGCTGTTTTTTTCGACCTGTGTTGTGGACTACGTTCGCTGCGCTCACTCGTCTAATTAAGCGAGCGAAGCGAGCGTTTCCATTTGACTCTGCCGGAAAAAATAGTCACTGTTTTTTTTTTTGTTTGTTTTTTTTCTATTTGTTTGTTTGTATGTCTCGCCAAAACGTTCGAACGGAGGCTCGGATCGAGTTGAAATTTTGACCATCCGCAAGCTTCGTTCCCGATTGAATGCCATTAGTTTAGTGGCAAAATCGTTCAAAAAGTTAAAAAGTTACATTAAAGTTAATCGAAAGTTTTTTTTTCAAACTAAACGGCGATAAAATCTGAGGTGGCCAAATCATTTAGAATGTCCGTCCGGTCACGAATATATTAATTTTATTTTGATCCGATAATGTAGATGGAAATTACATTATAACAAAAGTAACGTTACCATGGCAACGAAAAGTCGCACGTGGTTCGCACTATGCACTGCCACTTAGAAGTAATAAAAAATTAATACTATCGAGGAAGCAGAGTATTATTTGTTACCAAATTGTTCAAATAGTTTTCCCAAAGAAATGATGTCAAGGTCCTCTAGATGGCGGTGGATTTTTTCCCAAATAGGCCTACCTTGCCAATAATAAATAATATTGGAAACATGGCCCCGTGGACAGTGAACGTCGCAAATTTTAAAATTAAAAAAAAATGCAATGTGGGTCTAGCTATAGCACGTGCTCGCTTATCAACGCGTCCAACTGAGCGTTTCCTAGTAGTACTAGGAAGCTTCGCAAACGCTTTTTTTAGTCGCGTTGATGGATGAGCTTTTTTGTAAGTTTTTAGTTTGCGTGGGATCTATTTACTTATCAAGTGCCTTTTGAACGCATTGTTGGTGATTGTTGTCAAGTTTCTATTGTTACTTGTAAATTGTTATGAATATCCTAAAAAAACTATTGGATGAGCGAAGCGAAGACTTCAATTTCACTGACCCCCCAAAAAATTTAGCTCCGTTGTTTTTTTTTTTTTTTTTTGTTTGTTTTGTTTTTTTTTTGTTTTTCCGTCTGTTTGTTCGCTCTCTACCGGGCAAACGGCATATGCGATCTTGATGAAAATTTGACACGACCTTCGTTTTCTCTGAACTTAGACTTGCCACGTTTTTGGGTACAATCGAAGAAATATTTCTCATGAATATCGTACTTTTACGATTTTTTTTCGATTTTTAGTGCGATATTTTCGTGCCATTTGGGCCAATTCTGACCAAACGGGTGGGGCTACAACGTTCATATTATACATGGACATTAAGGTTATGGTTATGTAGTACCTTTTGAAAGAAAAAGTGGAAAAATTTAGCCAGAATCCATAGAAATAAAGCTTTTAATACAAGTTTTTTACGGTAATAATATCAATTGACAAGAAACAAAAGAAACTTGACTACATTCACCTACAATGCGTAGGAAGCAAAACAAAGCACTTGCAAAAGTAAAATTAAAGATAGACCACGCAAACTAAAACCTTTAAAAAGCTCATCCATCAACGCGGCGGGACTTTAGCGTTTTCCTAGTATTAAAACCATTATTCTATGGATTCTAGCTAATTTTTTCAACTTTTGTTTTTTGGATGAGCGAAGCGAAGACTTCAATTTCACCGACCCCCCAAAAAATTTAGCTCCGTTGTTTTTTTTTTGTTTGTTTGTTTTGTTTGTTTTTTTTTTTTTTCCGTCTGTTTGTTCGCTCTCTACCGGGCAAACGGCATATGCGATCTTGATGAAAATTTGACACGACCTTCGTTTTCTCTGAACTTAGACTTGCCACGTTTTTGGGTACAATCGAAGAAATATTTCTCATGAATATCGTACTTTTACGATTTTTTTCGATTTTTAGTGCGATATTTTCGTGCCATTTGGGCCGATTCTGACCAAACGGGTGGGGATACAACGTTCATATTTCACATGGACATTAAGGTAATGGTGATGTATTGCTTTCTGAAAGAAAAAGTAGAAAAAGTTAGCCAGAATTGAGAGAAATAAAGCTTTTAATATACGTTTCTTTACTTTTTGTGCGATATTTTCGTTCCATTTGGGCCAATTCTGACCAAACGGGTGGGCTACAACGTTCATATTATACATGGACATTAAGGTTATGGTTATGTAGTACCTTTTGAAAGAAAAAGTGGAAAAATTTAGCCAGAATCCATAGAAATAAAGCTTTTAATACAAGTTTTTTACGGTAAATAATACCAATTGACAAGAAACAAAAGAAACTTGACAACATTCACCTACAATGCGTAGGCAGCAAAACAAAGCACTTGCAAAGTAAAGATATCCCACGCAAACTAAAACCTTTAAAAAGCTCATCCATCAACGCGGCGGGACTTTAGCGTTTTCCTAGTCTAAAAGCAATACATCATTATTACCTTAACGTCCACGTGAAATATGAACGTGGTAGCCCCATCCGTTTGGTCAGAATCGGCCAAAATGTCAAGAAAATATCGCACTAAAAATCTCATTAAATCGTAAAAGTACGATATTCATGAGAAATATTTCTTCGATTGTACCCAAAAACGTGGCAAGTCTAACTTCAGAGATTTGGAAGGTCCCCTCCAATTTTCATCAAGATCGCATATGCCGTTTGCCCGGTAGAGAACAAACAAACAAAAAGGCAGAAAAAAAACAAAAACACCCGCGCTTAATTTTTTTGGGGGGTCGGTGAAATTGAAGTCTTCGTTTCGCTCATCCAATTAACCTCAAAAACTCATATTAAAACCACTAGGAAAACGCTAAAGTCCCGCCGCGTTGATGGATGAGCTTTTTAAAGGTTTCAGTTTGCGTGGGATATCTTTACTTTTGCAAGTGCTTTGTTTTGCTGCCTACGCATCGAAGGTGAATGTTGTCAAGTTTCTTTTGTTTCTTGTCAATTGGTATTATTTACCGTAAAAAACTTGTTGTTAAAAGCTTTATTTCTATGGATTCTGGCTAAATTTTTCCACTTTTTCTTTCAAAAGGTACTACATAACCATAACCTTAATGTCCATGTATAATATGAACGTTGTAGCCCCACCCGTTTGGTCAGAATTGGCCCAAATGGCACGAAAATATCGCACAAAAAGTCAAAAAACGTATATTAAAAGCTTTATTTCTCTCGATTCTGGCTAACCTTTTCAACTTTTTCTTTTAGAAAGCAATACATCACCATTACCTTAATGTCCATGTGAAATATGAACGTTGTAGCCCCACCCGTTTGGTCAGAATTGGCCCAAATGGCACGAAAATATCGCACTAAAAATCGAAAAAAATCGTAAAAGTACGATATTCATGAGAAATATTTCTTCGATTGTACCCAAAAATGTAGCAAGTCTAAGTTCAGAGAAAACGAAGGTCGTGTCAAATTTTCATCAAGATCGCATATGCCGTTTGCCCGGTAGAGAGCGAACAAACAGACGGAAAACAAACAAAAAAAAACAAAAAAAAACAAAAAAACACCCGAGCTAAATTTTTTGGGGGTCGGTGAAATTGAAGTCTTCGCTTCGCTCATCCAATTATTCTATGGATTCTGGCTAACCTTTTCAACTTTTTCTTTCAAAAAGCAATACATAACCATTACCTTAATGTACATGTAAAATATGAACGTTGTAGCCCCACCCGTTTGTTCAGAATCGTCCCAAATTTCACGAAAATATCGCACTAAATATCGAAAAAAAATCATAAAAGTACCATATTTATGAGAAATATTTGTTCGATGGTTCCCAAAAACGTGGCAGGTCTAAATTAAGATATTTCGAAGGTCCCCTCCAATTTTTATCAAGATCGGATATGCCGTTTGCCTGGTAGAGAGCGAACATACAGACAAAAGTACAAAAAACAAAAAACAAAAAAACATTGGAGCTAAATTTTTTGAGGGGTCATTGAAATTGAAGTCTTCGCTTCGCTTATCCAATTATTAGCTTCCTATATTCATAGTATTGAGAAACAGATATAGCATTGTACATATAGTCCCATATCAATAGATATAAGATCAATGATATAATCTGTCTCACAAACTTAAACCATGCTAAAATATGAATTTTCTACTTGTAAACAAAATAGGTGTATACACACATTTTGTTGCCGATCGCTCAAACTTCTTCTTATTACAGCAACAAAACAAGTTACACTGTACGTATTTTGCATAACCTATTTTAATGTTACTCAAACGTACATGTTATTATATTATACTAGGAAAACGCTAAAGTCCCGCCGCGTTGATGGATGAGCTTTTAAAAGGTTTTAGTTTGCGTGGGATATCTTTACTTTTGCAAGTGCTTTGTTTTGCTGCCTACGCATTGTAGGTGAATGTTGTCAAGTTTCTTTTGTTTCTTGTCAATTGGTTTTATTTACCGTAAAAAACTTGTATTAAAAGCTTTATTTCTATGGATTCTGGCTTAATTTTTCTACTTTTTCTTTCAAAAGGTACTACATAACCATAACCTTAATGTCCATGTATAATATGAACGTTGTAGCCCCACCCGTTTGGTCAGAATTGGCCCAAATGGCACGAAAATATCGCACAAAAAGTCAAAAAACGTATATTAAAAGCTTTATTTCTCTCGATTCTGGCTAACTTTTTCAACTTTTTCTTTCAGAAAGCAATACATCACCATTACCTTAATGTCCATGTGAAATATGAACGTTGTAGCCCCACCCGTTTGGTCAGAATCGGCCCAAATGGCACGAATAATCAATTTATTTTGCAATTTTACGATTTTTTTCGATTTTAAAAAAAATTCTTCGACTTATAACACCTACATGCTTTATCCGATTTTAATGAGTTTTGCACAGAACCTTTATTTTATGAATTAAGATATTCTTGTGAAATTTGAGCGCAATTAAAAAAATATTTATCATAAAAATCGAAATTTTACGGGGATTTTCTTTTTTTAAACAATTCTTTGACTTATAACACCTACATGCTTTATCCGATTGAAATGATTTTTTCGCAGAACCTTAATTTTATGAATTAATATATTATTGTTAAATTTGAGCGCAATCGAGAAATTATTTCTTATAAAAATTTCAATTTTACGATTTTTTAAAACAAATACGATGAATAAAAAATAAAAAAAGTTATTTTTTTATTTTATTTAATTTAATTTAAAAAAACTTCAATTTAATAATGATTTTTCCACAGAACAACAGAAAATTCGCATAACACATGGCAGCTCAATGCACCAATTACGCTCATCCAACTTAAGCGTTTTCCTAGTTTATTATACAACAGTGTAGGTCTAAAGTTCCATTAGGCTATAGGACTAGATAAAATTAATACTTACATTACATGTTTGACAAGCCTAGCCAACCCTAGGGCAGCACAACCTTGTTCTGACACACTTCCCGCACAAATAACTAGTTTTGATTACTAAAAGCCTAATGCAGATAAACAATAGTATGATTGTCCACCTAGGCTATACAAAAATGTACGGAAATAATACACCTATTCTTTTCTTCAAATGATCTCACGCAAAACTCCTGTCACTATATTAAAACGAAAACAAAAACTGTACAAATTTTCAATGTTCTTGTGATAATCTGTTGATTTACATGGCTGTGGATGCAGTGAAAGGTGTAAAATAACATTAGTTGTGCGCTTGTTGTAGCACTGGAAAGTTTTAATTGGATGTGAGTTGCATAGACTTAACCAGTCCTTATACCGTCGTTATACCATGGGTATACCACCTATACCCAGGATGTACATGAATCCGGGTCTAGATATTTTACATCCTATTGTTATTGCTAATACCATAGAAATTAAATCAACTTTGATAAAATTATTATATTTTAACAAATAATTTTGCAATGGAACTTGAAAAAGTAATGAGATCACACACATAACAAAAACTTGTAGAAATACAGCCAAACCTTACACACTCAAAAGAAATGAGATCTAAAAAAAGGGCCAAGCTCATCTACCCTTCCACATTTGCGCATTCTTAGTTCATAAACGTAAAGTGTCCCATAACAGCATCCTCGAAAAGCTTGGCAAAATAAAATTTGCATGTTATTACGTTTAAATTAATTAGAAAAAAGAACTTGGATGAACTATTACATTTAAATTAATAATCGCAAATTCTATTTTGCCAAGCTTTTCGAGGATGCTGTTATGGGACACTGTACGTTTATGAATTAAGAATGCGCAAATGTGGAAGGGTAGATGAGCTTGGCCCTTTTTTTAGATCTCATTTCTTTTGAGTGTGTAAGGTTTGGCTGTATTTCTACAAGTTTTTGTTATGTGTTAACTAATATACTCATAATTATGTACTGCAATGTAAACATAAGAATGTAATAAAGTATAATATATGATTTTGTTAATATAATAATAATTATTGCACATGATGAACGAACGACAGTGACTAGATGTGTGCTCTGAATCTTGCAGATCGTAACAATGACTGCCGTAAGAGTTAGCACCAAAATCATACTGCACACGTACTGCACGTACTGTAGGCTACTGAATGAAGGAATTAAACATGTTGGCCGGATTACTAGGGGGCGAAAAATGTTGAGGCCGCTTCGTGAACGCATTTTCCAGTCGCGTTGATGGATGAGCTTTTTTTGTCCACTAAAAACTGTTTCGTGGCGTCAATGTTGTCGTTATTGTCATTATCAAGACAACCATGCCTGCCAGTGCCTTCAACAATGCGATGCCGATTGTCCCCAAAATCGTAACATATCTAAGTCAGTGATTTCGATCGTTCCAATAAAGTTTCATCAAGATCGGAGTAGCCATTTGCCAGATTATGGGCCAAATGAGACGAAAATATCACATTTAAAAAAAATCATAAATATACGATGAGAAATATTTCTTCGATTGTACCCAAAAAACGTGGCAAGTCTTAGTTCAGCAATTTCGAAGGTCCCCTCCTAATTTCATCAAGATCGGATGTGCCATTTTCACGGTAGAGCGAACAAACAGAAAAAAACAAAAACACCCGAGCTATTTTTGATCAGGGAGTCAAATTGAAGTCTTCGCTACGCTCATCCAATCATGTGTATTCCGAGAGAAAATCGGATGTCGCGGTATCTCAGTGCACGAATATACTGAATATGATTTTTTAATGAAATAAATCGTTATTCAATCCAATCCAATTCAATTCAATTCAATTCAATTCAATTCAATTCAATTCAATTCAATTCAATTCAATTCAATTCAATTCAATTCAATTCAATTCAATTCAATTCAATTCAATAGGATCGAGTTCAAGGATAGGCCCTACACTACAAAGATTCAATTACCTGATTGAATGATCGACGCCACATACATACATACAAAGTAGCCTACTTGTGCGCTGGCATACAATAATTCCTACATATTAGCAGCCTATTTTTCAATTTATTAACATATTTCTTGTAGGTTTAAATCGCAATGGATCTAGCTGATTTTGTTAGCAGTTCTCAGTAAACTCGTACCGGATGTCTGTTTAAAATTTCAGCGCAATCTGTTCAGCGATTCGTCTAATTTTCGATGTACAGACACACGTACAGAATCACGGAAGTGCCGTTTGAGTTGAATGGAATCAGTCGCTGCGCTCCCTCGTCTAATTAAATGAGACCCAACAGTATCAAAACTTTGATTTAATTGCTCGTTATGACTCTTCTATTATAATTATTTGTTAAAAGTAGATAAAAACAATTCAAAACAAACAAGCAAAACAACACATACAACCATAGGCATCTAGGTGCCCGTTAGGGCGCCGCAGCCAAGCCGCGGTGCGCTAAACACTCAGGCACCTTATACATCAAGCAGAGTTGGGGTGATTTCGAGGTGTCACCCAGCCGTCATGAAACGTGATGTGAACTTAAAAACTATCAAAATCAAGGGGATTTGGGTACCTGACAACACATGCCAAATTTGGTTGGTGTACGAACATTCCTTCTTGGTGTAAAAATGACTTGAAACATGCTCAAAATGACTTTAAGGATGTTAGTTACTACTGGCTACTACTACTACTACTACTACTACTACTACTACTACTACTACTACTACTACTACTACTACTACTACTACTACTACTACTACTACTACTACTACTACTACTACTACTACTACTACTACTACTACTACTACTTCTACTACTACTATCTACTACTACTACTACTACTACTATCTAATTCGTCAGTTTCATTTGCCCAGCGATTCTGATCAAACGGGTGGGGTTACAACGTTCATATTTTACATGGACATTAAGGTAATAGTGATGTAATTCCTTTTGAAAGAAAAAGTTTTAAAAAATTGCTGGAAGGCTTCCAAATAAAGGTTTTAAAATAAGCCTTGAACAGGCATACAAACAACAAGTTACTATAGTTACGTGACAATAATCGCCTACATTGTTTACAAAAAGCAAGTCTTTGAACCACTATATTTTTTCATTCTATTCTTAATTGGTAATACCATAGCAATTAAATTGAACTTGATAAAATTATTATATTTTAACAAATAATTTTGCAATGGAACTTGAAAAAGTAATGAGATCCCACACATAACAAAAACTTGTAAAAATACAGCCAAACCTTACACACTCAAAAGAAATGAAATCTAAAAAAAGGGCCAAGCTCATCTACCCTTCCACATTTGCGCATTCTTAATTCATAAACGCACAGTGTCCCGTAACAACATCCTTGAAAAGCTTGGCAAAATAGAATTTGCATGACCATTACGTTAAAATTAATTAGAAAAAAAGAATTTGGATGAACTATTTCGTTTAAATTAATAGTTGCAAATTCTATTTTGCCAAGCTTTTCAAGGATGTTGTTACGGGACACTGTGCGTTTATGAATTAAGAATGCGCAAATGTGGAAGGGTAGATGAGCTTGGCCCTTTTTTTAGATCTCATTTCTTTTGAGTGTGTATAATGTTTACACATCTAGGGCGACGGTCGTTCGCCCGCAGCCAAGCGCACGAGACTACTAGAAGGCGATGACTAACTCGACCCTGTTTACTTCTACCCGAGTTGGGGGATTTTTAGCTATCTGCACACGCCGCCCCGAAAGATTTACAATCTTGAAACTCGAAATATGACCTGATATGTGGTCCATGACATACCAAAAAAAAATCAGCCCGATCCGATAACCCGTTCTGTGTTAAAAAAGTGCGTAAAAATCGACGAAAATCTTTCGGCTGGCTGGTTGGTTGGTTGGTTGGGGGTGGGATTCTGCCAGAGAGGAATAAGAGCCTACAGAGAAAACGGTACATCTTAGAACTATGAAACTTGGACCACACTTAGATCTCAGACTCACATACTTCCGTCGAGAGACAAGCAATATTCCACCCCCAACACCCCCTAAATCATCCCCTAAAATGAAAATAATTCATAGCTCTAACCTAAAATTGAATTTTTAATCAAATTAGTTATTAAAATTATGTTCCAATGTGTTTTAACCTAATCGGCCTATTTTCATTATGTAAACCACATTTTGTCAACCCCCATCCCTAATAGTTTATATTATTTTTACCTTGATTTCCAGCATTCACCACGAAGGCACCTAATGAGTTATCATCGTGGAATTTGACATGTTGGTACATAAAAATATGAAAAATAATCCGCCGAAAGGCAAGCGATATTCCACCCCCAACCCCCAAAATTGGAATAATTCGTAGCTCTAATCTTAAATTGAGGTTTTATTCAGATTAGTTATTAAAATTATGTTTTAATGTGTTTTAACCCAATCGGCTTATTCTCATTTCCTAAACCACATTTTGTCAACCCCCATCCCTTATAGTTTATGTTACTTTTACCTTGATTTCCAGCATTCACCAAGAAGGCACCTAATGAGTTTTCAGCATGAAATTTGGCATGATTGTAAATACTTATATGAAAAATAATTCGCCGAGAGGCAAGCGATATTCCACCCTCAACACCCCCTAAATCATCCCCTAAAATTGGAATAATTCATAGCTCTAACCCAAAATAGAATTTTTATTCAAATTAGTAAATTATGTTTAAATGTGTTTTAACCCAATCGGCCTATTCTCATTTCCAAAACCACATTTTGTCAACCCCCATCCCCTAATAGTTTATATTATTTTAACCTTGATTTCCAGCATTCACCACGAAGGCACCTAATGAGTTATCATCATGAAATTTGACATGATGGTACATAATAATATGAAAAATAATTCATCGAGAGGCAAGCGATATTCCACCCCCAACACCCCCTAAAATTGGAATAATTCATAGCTCTAATCTAAAATTTATGTTTTATTCAAATTAGTTACTAAAATTATGCTTTAATGTGTTTTAACCCAATCGGCCTATTCTCATTTCCTAAACCACATTTTGTCAACCCCCATCCCTTATAGTTTATATTATTTTTACCTTGATTCTCAGCATTCACCATGAAGGCACCTAATGAGTTATCAGCATGAAATTTGGCATGATGGTACATAAGAATACTCATATGAAAAATAATTCGCCGAAAGGCAAGCGATATTCCACCCCCAACACCGCCTTAATCATCCCCTAAAATTGGAATAATTCATAGCTCTAACCCAAAATTGAATTTTTATTCAAATAATAAATTATGTTTTAATGTGTTTCAACCCAATCGGCCTATTCTCATTTCATAAACCACATTTTTTCAACCCCCATCCCTAATTGTTTATGTTATTTTTACCTTGATTTCCAGCATTCACCATGAAGGCACCGAATGAGTTATCAGCATGAAATTTGGCATGATGGTACATAATAATATGAAACATAATAATCCGCCAGGAGGCAAGCGATATTTCACCCCCACTGTTCCCTACCTCCACCCTTAACTTTGGGAAAAACTTTAGGTCGTATTTAACACAATTTTAATATTTTAATTGCTGATTAAAATTATGCATCAATGTGTTATATTCTAACAAAAGATAGTAGCTTTTGTTTCTAGACAATCTGTTTTAAAAGGCACTGCATCCACCTTTACACGTATTTCACGCCTTGATATGATACAAACAACAAAAAGATGTGATATCAACCCAAAATATAAAAAATTGTAAAAAACGGCAGCCATTCTCCTTCCAAAGTCTTCGGCTGTGAATGCTGTGAGATATAGAATTTGAGCCAAGCATTTCATTCTTTCTCCCTAGTTTTGCATTGAAAAGAAATAAGATCATTTCGCCTGTTGACGAGCTCCAAGCTAACCATTTTCGTGGTAAAAAAAAGTAAAAATTCTAAACTCAAAATCATAAAAAAATTACTTGGCTATTGATTTTGGTACGAGGACTTTAAAAAGTCAATGGGCAAGTAATTTTTTATGATTTTGAGTTTAAAATTATTACTTTTTTTTACCACGAAAATGGTTGCATGGCTTGGCGCTCGTCAACAGGCGAAATGATCTTATTTCTTTGCAATGCAAAACTAGGGAGAAAGAATGAAATGCTTGGCTCAACTTCTATCTCACAGCATTCACAGCCGAAGACTTTGGAAGGAGAGCTTGGCTGCCGTTTTTTTTTTACAAATTTTTGTATTTTGGGGGTTACATACTACACATGAAGACAAGCACAAAAAAGAAACTGATTTATATATATTTTTTTTATATAATTTTGATTTCTATTGTGTCCTCAATCATATTTTCGGGTGTATTCAACAGCCATGTACGAAGAGCTTTTTTGATTGCGTGAAGATTAGTACACGGTTTGATTGTTACCGGGATTGTGTTGTAGATTTTGGGGCCAAGATATTATGATGTACTTTTTAAATAACCATGTTTTAGGATAATGTTTTGTTAGTATTATTGATAGTACGTCGTGGTTGTGGTTTATAGAAGGAAATATCGATTTGTGCGTTTCAATAAAATATTGAGACAAAATAAAAATATAATTTCAAAATTGATAATATTTGCGTTTCTTGATGGTAAATAAAGAAGAAATCATGGGAACTACATTATTATTCCGGGGGTTAGGGGGTTAAACTTTGCATTTCATTCAAGAATCAAGCCACTTGGCACAGTTACTTATAAGACCTTATTGATTGATTGAATCGAGGGTGCCAAGATGAAATTGCCATATAGCACCACTGACACAGTGGCGGACTGGGGCCGCCCAGTGACATGTTGGATGCATTTTTGTATGTTCAATCAGTCAAACAAGCTAAGAGAGGACTCTAATCAATCGTAATCCCTTTATTTCTACGAAGGTAACGTGAAAATCGGAATTGGCAGAATTTACCTTTTGGAGTAAAAAAAAACGGCAATAAAGGCACATTTCAAATCGAAGACTTATTGAGTTATCGTTGGGAGAGAACACAATAGTTTGTATAACTGTATAATGCTCAAAAGAAGAATTATAATATTGAAGTCACTAAAATTAATTGTTTTCGCTGTGAGATTACATAAATGGCCAAAAAGGCTATATTTATTAAAACAAAAACAGCAGACTTCAACCATGGAAGATATAGCGATAAGTATGATCCCCCACAAATAATTTTTTTTTGTAATAAACGGCAGCCAAGCTCTCCTTCAAAAGTTTTCGGCTGTGAATGCTCTGAGATATAGAAGTCGAGCCAATCATTTCATTCATTCTCCCTAGTTTCGCATTGAAAAGAAGTAAGATCATTTTGCCTGTTGATGAGCGCCAAGCCAATCATTTTCGTGGTAAAAAAATTAAAAATTTTAATCTCAAAATCATAAAAAAGTTACTTTGCCATTGAATTTGGTTCATTACGAGAACTCTAAAAAGTCAATGGCCAAGTATTTTTTTTTTTTTTTATGATTTTGAGTTTGAAATTTTTACTTTTTTATCACGAAAATGGTTGGCTTGGCGCTTGTCAACAGACGAAATGATCTTACTTCTTTTCAATGTGAAACTAGGAAGAAAGAATGAAATGCTTGGCTCAACTTCTTTATCTCACAGCATTCACAGCCGAAGACTTTTGAAGGAGAGCTTGGCTGCCGATTTTTCTTTTACAAATTTTTTATATTTTTGGGGGATATCACATCTTTTTGTTGTTTGTATCACAATATCAAGGCGTGAAATACGTGAAATACGTGTAAAGGTGGATGCAGTGCCTTTAAAACAGATTGTCTAGAAACAAAAGCTACCACCTTTTGTTTTTGTTTGCAATCTGGAGTTGGCAATATACAATGTTGTTATTACATTTCCTATGGATAATGTCGTCTTGGGTTTTTGTGTGAATGATCTGTTGACCGGACTATAACACATTGACGCATAATTTTAATCAGAAATTAAAATATTTAAATTGTATTAAATACGACCTAACGTTTTTCCCAAAGTTAAGGGGTGGTAGGGAACAGTTGGGGTGGAATATCGCTTGCCTCTCGGCGGATTTATTTTTCATATTATTATGTACCATTATGCCAAATTTCATGTTGATAATATCAGGTGCCTTCATGGTGAATGCTGGAAATCAAGGTAAAAGTAATATAAACGATTAGGGATAGGGGTTGAAAAAATGTGGTTTAGGAAATGAGAATAACCCGATTGGGTTGGAACACATCAAAACACAATTTTTAATAACTTAATTGAATCAATATTCAATTTTAGGTTAGAATTATGAATTATTTCAATTTTAGGGGATGATTTAGGGGGTGTTGGGGGTGGAATATTGCTTGCTTCTCGGCGGAAGTATATGAGTCTGAGGTACATCTAAGTGTGGTCCAAGTTTCATAGTTCTAAGATGTACCGTTTTCTCGGTAGACTCTTATTCCTCTCTGTCAGAATCCCTAGCTAGCTAGCAATCCACCCAGCCAGCCGGAAGGTTTTCGTCGATTTTTACGCACTTTTTTAACACAGAACGGGTTATTGGATCGAGCTGATTTTTTTTTGGTATGTCATGGACCACATATCAGGTCATATATCGAGTTTCAAGATTGTAAATCTTTCGGGACGGCGTGTGCAGATAGGTGAACCCCCCCACCCCCCCAACTCGGGTAGGAGTAAACAGGGTCGAGTTATCATCGCCTATACTAGCAGTCGCGTGCGCTTGGCTGCGGGCGAACGACCGTCGCCCTAGATATTTTATGAACAAAACAAAAAATATATTGAGAACACACTAGCTAGAATTGGAAGCTTCAGTTTTAAAATTCAAACAAAAATAATAAAAAATGCACATTAATCATTATTAAATTTTAGAAGAACTAATTGGACTACATTCTTTGTGTGGAAAGGGGGCAATAATTAGAAAATTTTGAGCACAATACCAAATAATATATTGCGGAGCCTAAAAAATTTGAAGTTTCTGGCTTCGAGAATTCGATAAAAATGGCACAAATAATTCCAGACATTGTTATGTTTGGTTTGTTAAGCATCATTCACAATTAGTTCTAAGGCGTAAGGCGCAAGGCCTAAGGCGTAATAATTTGTATTGCCGAGTATGTGTTTCAATCAGAACGTTCACAACACGTCCTAAGTCGCAAGGCGTATGGTTTATGTCGTAACGAATTGCCCAAAATCCAATTCTTACGACAGGTTTCTTACGACGAGCTAATCACGAACAAGGAAACTCCCCACTCCTGCTTATTTCATTCCACAGCTGACTGTGCGCGCATGCGCAATACACAGGAGCAATGAAAAATGGTATGGTTGTTGTAAACGCCTAGCATTTCTTACGACTTACGCCTTACGCCTTAGACCTTGCGCCTTACGCCTTAGAACTAATTGTGAATGATGCTTTAGCTACCACGTAATATGTACAAGGCCGCCTCGCGAACGCTTTTTCCAGTCGAGTGGATGGATGAGCTTTTTGGATGAGCGAAGCGAAGACTTCAATTTCACTAACCTCCCAAAAAAAATTTGCTCGGGTGTTTTTTTTTCTTTTCTGTTTGTTCGCTCTCTACCGGGCAAACGGCATATGCGATCTTGATGAAAATCGGAGGGGAGAAATTCGATCGTTCAAAATCTCTGAACTTAGACCTGCCACGTTTTTGGGTACTATCGAAAAAATATTTCTCATGAATATCGTACTTTTACGATTTTTTTCCGAATTTTAGTGTGATATTTTCGTGACATTTGGGCCGATTCTGACCAAACGGGTGGGTGTACAACGTTCATATTTTACATGGACATTAAGAAGATTGAAGATTGCGCATGCAGAGAGAGACACCGTTCGTCACGTAAAGTTCCTTTTTGCCCATAGAACTACAGTGCATAGTACGTACCACTGGGATGACCCCATCATACCTTATGTTCAACCGGGAGCTCCGCGATAATATACCCTCCATCCAACATTCCAAACGAGTGCCCGATGAAGCGATCCGAGACCGGGATGCTGAACAGAAAGGAAAGAGGAAATTGTATATTAATGTCGCAGTTGGCGATGTGGTATTGGTCAAGCAACCCATCACTCACAAATGTTCGATACCTTTTTCTCCAGTTCCGTTGAAGGTCACCGCGCAAGAGGGGTATACAGTGACAGTCCAGTCCAGTCAAGTCCAGTCCAGTCAGTCCAGTCCAGTCCAGTCCAGTCCAGTCCAGTCAGTCCAGTCCAGTCCAGTCCAGTCCAGTCCAGGTCCAGGTCCAGTCCAGCAGTCCAGTCCAGTCCCGTCCAGTTCCAGTCCAGTCCAGTCCAGTCCGTCAGCCGTCCGCAGTCCAGTCCAGTCCAGTCCAGTCCAGTCTAGTCCAGTCCAGTCCAGTCCAGTCCAGTCCAGTCCAGTCCAGTCACCATTTGGTGCAACTTATCGTCGCAACACTACGTTTGTGAAAAGATTTGGCAGTGGAGCCGCCAGTTCCTGAAGTAGATGTTCCTGAGGGTGCGGCCCATGCGCCAACTCCACAGCATAACCCGGTTCCGTTTCCAGACTATGCGCCAGCTTCACAGTGTGAGCATCGGAAGCTGGCCAGGTTTTTAGATTTACTTTTACAGAAGTATTATCATAATATTCAGGTTTGTTGAATTTTGCTGGGATTCATTTAATGGTGGGGTTAATGTAGTTTTATAGTTTGAACTTATATTCCTGTATAAAGTTTCTCTGGAGAGAAGAGCCAAGATGGCGGAAAAACGCATTATGTTATGTAGCTTCGATGCGTTGTAATTAATAGTATTTAGTAGAACCCAAATACCATAATAATAAAATCAGAACTAGAATGAAGTTCGCGGTGACGGAGGCATTTTTGAAAATATTTCCAATTTCTATTTTCTACGCCATATTTTTGGATGAGCGTAGCGAGCGAAGCGAGTGGAGCGAAGACTTCAATTTCACTGACCCCCCAAAAAATTAAGCTCAAGTGTTTTTTTTTTTTTTTTTTTTTGTTTGTTTTTCCGTCTGTTTGTTCGCTCTCTACCGGGCAAACGGCATATGCGATCTTGATAAAAATTTGACAGGACCTTCGAAATCTCTGAACTTAGACTTGCCACGTTTTTGGGTACAATCGAAGAAATATTTCTTATGAATATCGTACTTTTACGATTTTTTTCGATTTTTATTGCGATATTTTCGTGCCATTTGGGCCAATTCTGACCAAACGGGTGGGGCTACAACGTTCATATTTCACATGGACATTAAGGTAATGGTGATGTATTGCTTTCTGAAAGAAAAAGTTAAAAAAGTTAGCCAGAATCGAGAGAAATAAAGCTTTTAATATACGTTTTTTGACTTTTTGTGCGATATTTTCGTGCCATTTGGGCCAATTCTGACCAAACGTTTGGGGCTACAACGTTCATATTATACATGGACATTAAGGTTATGGTTATGTATTACCTTTTGAAAGAAAAAGTGGAAAAATTTAGCCAGAATCCATAGAAATAAAGCTTTTAATACAAGTTTTTTACGGTAAATAATACCAATTGACAAGAAACAAAAGAAACTTGACAACATTCACCTTCAATGCGTAGGCAGCAAAACAAAGCACTTGCAAAAGTAAAGATATCCCACGCAAACTAAAACCTTTAAAAAGCTCATCCATCAACGCGGCGGGACTTTAGCGTTTTCCTAGTTTTATACACATCCTACACAAAACAACTGTATAAAATTAAGTTTTTGCATTACATTTTTCTGACTTGAGGATTCAAAATTGTTAGATCGGAGCATCTTCAAATAATGTGATTTAACCTCTTTGTTATTCTTTGTTTTGGTTACGGGTTCTTTTGTTCTTGTTTATCATCTTTATTATCAAATCACCTTTCTTTCAATGTCTTTCAATGTCTTCTTATCACCTATGTTATTATCACCTATATCTTCACCTATGTATTTCTCTATCACCTATGTCTGCGCATCACCTACTTAAATAAAAGCTTATTTGATTTCACCTTTGCTTTCTTCACCTGATTAACATGGTCAATCTCCGTGGCCGGATAACTCCGAGATTCGATACCTAACTGTGAGTTATCTATAATAATAACACATAACAAAAACTTGTAGAAATACAGCCAAACCTTACACACTCAAAAGGAATGAGATCTAAAAAAAGGGCCAAGCTCATCTACCCTTCCACATAAACGTACAGTGTCCCATAACAGCATCCTCGAAAAGCTTGGCAAAATAGAATTTGCGATTATTAATTTAACGTAATAGTTTATCCAAGTTCTTTTTTTCTAATTAATTTAAACGTAATAACATGCAAATTCTATTTTGCCAAGCTTTTCGAGAATGCTGTTATGGGACACTGTACGTTTATGTGGAAGGGTAGATGAGCTTGGCCCTTTTTTTAGATCTCATTCCTTTTGAGTGTGTAAGGTTTGGCTGTATTTCTACAAGTTTTTGTTATGTGTGTGATCTCATTACTTTTTCAAGTTCCATTACAAAATTATTTGCTAAAATATAATATTTTTATCAAAGTTGATTTAAATTCTATGGTATTAGCAGTAACAATATAGGATGTAAAATATCTAGACCCGGATTCATGTACATCCTGGGTATAGGTGGTATAACCATGGTATAACGACGGTATAAGGACTGGACCCCAATTCTTGAGTTCGTGGGAGATGAGTTGAAAACGCAATTTGAAAACGAAGTCGTTTTCGTTTTCGAAGGAATTGGTATTCTTGAACGGTATCGTGGAAAACGTCATGGGTTGTGAGTTGAAAGCATTGATATTAAACCCCAATTATATAGGATGTCTATGGTTGAAAGAGTATCACGAAATCCAAACACTTTAAAAAGATTTGCGTATAACAAAGAGCTCGAAAAAGTTCTATATTTATTCTAGATGGCAGTGCCTTCATAAACGCGGGCCAATCGAAAGACAAGTTGTATGAAATGATTTGATTGTTGCAATTATGTAAACAAACAGATGAGCAAGTTCATCCTTGGTTCATATCAGAACAATGTTGTGCTGGCATAGGGTTGGCTAGGCTTGTCAAACATATAATGTAAGTATGAATTTTACTAGTCCTATAGCCAAATGGAACTTTAGACCTACACTTTTGCATTATAAATAATTTTCCCCATCTGGGCCTAGGCCAGGGACGGTTTCTGATTTGTTTTATGAGAGTATAATGACACCTTTTCTCGTTCCACACAAAGAAGAAAAATTTTAAATGTCCGCTATTTGTTTACGTATCGCACTTTCCCGCCTAACTCTGCTTATACCGTCAACAAGTGTCAAGTAACTATGGTTACTTGTTGATTGTATGCCAAGTGTTTAAGGCTTATTTTAAAACCTTTATTTGGAAGCCTTCCAACAAACTTTTTCAACTTTTTTTTTCAAAGAGACTATATTTCTATAACCTTAATGTCCATGTAAAATATGAACATTGTAGTCCCACCCGTCTGGTCAGAATCGCGGGCCGACGTATTAGATGTTAGCAGTAGTAGGCAGTAGTAGGCAGTAGTAGGCAGTAGCTAACATCCTTAAAGTGATTTTGAGCATGTTTCAAGCCATTTTTTCACCAAGAAGGAATAATCGTACCCCAATAAAATTTGGCATGTGTTGTCAGGTACCTAAATCCCCTCGATTGTGATAGTTTTCAAGTTCACATCACGTTACATGACGGCTGGGTAACACCTCGAAATCACCCCAACTCTGCTTGGTGTATAAGGTGCTTGAGTGTGTAGCGCACCGCGGCTTGGCTGCGGCGCCCTAACGGGCACCTAGATACAGTCCACACACCACATCATCATGGCTAGCACAGAAGAAACCCTCGCCAACATTGAAGGACTCTTAGCTCTGCGAACAATGTACATGGGTTTAATGTGTGATCTTTACACCTTGGCGCATAAAACAGACGGGGCTTCCAAGATGCAACTACAAGCCCGTAGGGAAGAACATGTGGAACTAAAGGCTGCTTTTATGAAAACTCAAAGGGACATCACACTGGCCAATGCTATGGTTCCCAATGCGCAAGTAACTGAGGTTCCTCATGCCTTTACCCAGTTCTACAAGTTGTACTTTAAGGTAGTTACGGTCGTAGAGGATAGGTTTCCGTCTGAATTACCAGCACCTTCAACATCAGCTGTTGGTACGGAACAACCCCGACGTCCGCAAATCGCCGTGCCCAGGCCTAGTCCTAGGCACAATACTTCGCCTATTGCACGATTGCCTTCGAAAATGGCGCGAGCTCTTACGCCCGCTACGCCATCTTCGTCGCCTTTCCTTTCACCTTCACTATCGACTTCACCGACGACTTCACCGTCGACTTCACCGTCGACTTCACCGTCGCTTCACCGTCGACTTCACCGTCGACTTCACCGTCGACTTCACCGTCGACTTCACCGTCGACTTCACCGTCGCCTTCACCGTCGACTTCACCGTCGCCTTCACCTTTGTCGGTACCTTCGTCTACCAGCACTGTCCAAGAGCCATCAGCAGAAGAAGTTCCGCATTCACTTCTCATCACCTCTTGTAACTTCATCAACTTCAGTGCCTGTGCATAAGCTGTGCAGCGATCCACTGGACATCTCTGACGACCTCAATCGCCTGCTTACACCTCGTATAGTACATTTAGCTTATATTAAATGATTCACACTTCTCACTCATCGATCCCATATCTTGGGAGTCCTAGCTTGATCTTACAAAGAAACTTTGGTGCTTTAAGCCTACCACCAACCAACACTTTGCCCTCTTCCTACTCAATGAAGCGAAGCCTTCATGGGGGCCGGAATGTTAGATCGGAGCATCTTCAAATAATGTGATTTAACCTCTTTGTTATTCTTTGTTTTGGTTACGGGTTCTTTTGTTCTTGTTTATCATCTTTATTATCAAATCACCTTTCTTTCAATGTCTTTCAATGTCTTCTTATCACCTATGTTATTATCACCTATATCTTCACCTATGTATTTCTCTATCACCTATGTCTGCGCATCACCTACTTAAATAAAAGCTTATTTGATTTCACCTTTGCTTTCTTCACCTGATTAACAAAAATAGTTATATTATATTTTTTTCTTTAAGCGTTACAATGTCGGACAAATTCATCATAAATCCCAAACCTGATAACTCTTGTTTTGTTGTTATTCGTTGTGACAATAAGAAAGATACCTCATTCTAGTTCAATTGTTATAGCATTTTACTTTTCCGAATTAATTTTATTGTACGAAATCTTTAATTTGAACATCGAACTCTAGTGTTGAAACAATGTAAAATATAAATGCAACAGTTAATTGTTTCCTGCCTGGCAACATAGAAGTGCAACCCAGCAAGACATGAACACCTTCGGTAACACGAACCTCGGCTATGAGGAGTCGATCAAGGAGTTCATGCGATGCGACTACAAGGAGCCTACTGGTCGCGACCCCGTCCCCTACGAGCACAAGCCCGGAGTTACCAAGAGGAGCCTACTGGAGCCGTCTAGTCAGGAGCGCGACACCACGGTGGAGAAGATGTTTGAGACACCTGAGACAATCGACTGCTACCTCAAGTTCTGTGACGGGTACTCGCACGACTCATACGAGAGGCTCTATTATCAACGAATACACCACTTGAGGAAGCCCGTCGGTAAGTACCTGGAGTAGGGTTATAGTCCGTCGGTACATAACTGTATGCCACTTTGGAAGCATCTGCAGCCCCATCACTTTAGGTAGTGCGCGGTACTCGGTAAGCACTAAGTAGTGAATATGGTTATCTCTGATGCATTTTATGTAATAGTATTTTATTAATGTTCATCGGTACCCGGAAAGGATGAACATTTTGATATGCCGATGATTGTGTTTGATATGCACGTACACATACACGATACGATCCACGTGAATGTCATATTATTTAATTACGGTAAGATTTAACTATGCTTAAATCTTAATTTCGTAAGTTAGAGGAATTTCGTTTAGAGTAGACCCATAACATTTCGGATTGATTGGCATATTTTTATCGGAGAAGTGATATTTTAGCGCAATTGCTTGGCCGCGCCGCCCCGTACGTGGAAAACCTCGTGTCTTGCAGCGATCTCTCACCTCTTCGCCGCATCCTGCGTGGCCCGTCGGGTCCAGACGTGGTCGTGGCGGGTCCACGGCCCGGTCAAAGAACTGCCCCTTATAAAGATCGACTGTCATCTATCGAGTTTCGTTCCTTTCCCCCGCAGACGGACGCGACCGTGCACATTTCTCGCCTCCGTCTTTCGGTCCATACTCCCGTTCCTTATTCCGTGCCAGTCCGAGACGCGTCCCGTCGGGCGAACGATGTCCGATTTACGGGCGAACCCGCTTTCCGACAAAAGTCGCTACCCACAGTTTTTTTTTGTTTGTTTTTTACCTCTTGTTTACCACCTGTTGTGAGGCCTATTACGAATAGATTTTTTCGCTCGACGTTCCTGTCCAATTATGACGAAATTGGATCGTTGCCGAGTCCGCCTGAATCTGCCTATATGCTAGGCAACTAGGACTACCGACAGGATGTTCCGAATTTCCAAAAGGCCACAAACATGGTCAAGGAGTGCCCGGATAAGTGTTTTGGCCGAAAAAATTACTCTCATGTGTGAATACCACCCATTGAACCCCACCACCGAACTGTTGTAGAATGTGCAACAAAAATTAAAAATCTTTGAAAAAACAAAAATTGTTATGACAATTTTGACTACCGAATATTGCCACTTTCATCAACGTGTTTCCTGCGGCTATAATGAATTTCTCATATATTATACATAATTTTGTATAATCGAATTGTATTTCTTTAAATCTTCTAGTCCTCCCTCCGCCCCTGCCCATCTTAGAAGAAATCGCTACTATTGAACTTTAAAACTATTTTTTTCTGCAACACGCGATGCGATTCTTACATGCGTACTCATCTATATGACAGTAACGGAATATCCATTTTACAAAATTTCTACCATTTCACCCTGTGCACATTTTTTAACAACAATGCTACTGGTCGACTGGGCTCTCCCTCTGGGCGAAATTGGGCAACCACCCGGATAACCGGAATGTTCAAAATGCCTAAAAAATGGTAGGCAAGCGATACCTCACCCCTAACATCCTCTTAGTCATCTTCTAAAATTAGAATATTCATAGCTCGAACCCAAAATATTATTTTTATTCAAATAAGTAATTGAAATTGTTTCAATGTATTTTCATCCAATCGGCATACTCTCATTTCCTCGAGCACATTTTTTCAACCCCCACCCCATATAATGTATATTATTTTTACCTTGAATTCCAGCACTCATCAGTGAGGCACGAAGCATGAAATTTGGCATGGAGTAACATAATAATCTAAAAAGTAATAATCCTCCGGGAGGCAAGAGATATTTTACCACTACTGTTCTCTACCATTCTTAAACTTTGGGGAAAACTTTGGATCGTATTTCATACATTTTCAATATTTCAACTGCCGATATTGTGCTGATGATACTTAATATATATTTTATGTTAGTACTTTAGACAGAAATTAAAAAAGTGACTACACCTTTATTATATATATATATGTATATATATATGTATATATATATATATTATAGCCGATAATTTTTATCAATTACCGATTCTTCATCCAAGTATCAGCAAAATGGTAGCATGCAGAGGTGATGGGGGCAGAATGCTTTTGGGTATCCTGGTTTTTCTAATGATCATTCAAGCATTGAAAATCCAAAGTGAGTGTTTGTCTAGACAGAAGAACATTCATGTTACAATTCATTGCACCAAATTGCATGAAAACTTACTGTTTGTGGGTAGATGCAAAGTTTCAGTCTACTTGCTATGTGGTTCTAAAAATATATTGTGTAGACGAATGTTTCTTCTGTTACGTGATTGTTCAAGAGGTCGACCGCGATCTAGGCTGCGTCGACAACCTACCATGGCGATCAGTGTTGTGGTGTTATTGATACTTGCGCTCAGTGGGGATATTGAACTCAACCCAGGACCCATAATGCCACGTTCTGCCTGTATAATTTGTGAAAAGCCAGGGAGGAAAATCAACTATATGTATCATGTACTCGTTGTGAAGAAAAAGCTCATCGGACCTGTGCTAAAATTTCTGGGGCTAAAATATGGGCAAGTAGGTAAAGGTAATGTAAACTGGAACTGCTGGGCATGTTCACTGCCGACACTGTCCGATTCCTTTTTCAGTCTCGATTCAAGTTTAAATACAAATGCTGACCTGTCTAGGAGAAGTGATGAAACATCTTGTTCGTCAAATGAAAATAGAACTAAATCTGGTTTTAAAATGATACAGTTCAATGCACGAAGCTTGAAAAACGTTAAGAAAATGCCGGATACTCAGCTTTTCATTCAATCTCATAATGATGACATAGTATGCGTGTGTGAAACGTGGCCTTATTCAACCATTCATGACAATGAACTATTTCCAGATTCGAGCTATGTTATCTTTCGCAAAGACAGGCAAAATCGGACGGGTGGTGTTGTGTTAATTGCCATAAAGCCGGAATTACATCCTGTTCGCGTAGCAAGCCTTGAAAATAAAGATGCAGAATGTTTATGGGTCGAAAGGTCGAAATATCTTAACAACGGAAATAAGTTTCTCTTTGCCTCTGTATACCGCCCTCCTACTTCTTCTAGTGATGCTAGCAACGCACTACTGAACTCTTTAAATAGTTTAACATAAGTAAGAGAGAAATACACTGATGTTATAGTATGCGGTGATTTCAATCTTGATGCAATATGGCTAAATATTCCTCGTGCACAAAATGCTATATCTGAAGATTTCTTGTCTTGTTTTTATGACTTATTACTATCACAACTTGTAACTGAGCCTACTAGAGTTACGGCATCAACCAGTTCCACTCTTGATCTACTGTTGACTAGCAACCCTGATTAGTGACAAAACATCACTGTAGTTGAAGGTGTGAGTGACCACTACGCGGTTTCTGCTGATAGTAGAGTAGTAGAGTCCCATAAACGCAAGATTATGAAAACTGAAATGTTTTATTACCAAAATGCAGACTGGGATTTGCAGAAAGACTTCCATTGTAGTTTGATACAGAAGATTTTAATTTTGCGTGGAATACCTGGACTACTGTTTTCTGTGAATGTGTGCATGAGACTATATCTAAGATCAAAGTAAATGCAAAAAGGCGTTCTCCATGGATTTATAAAGAGCTTATTAAAGCTATCCGCAAAAGAGACACACTGTTTAGGAAGTGTCAGAAAATTCCTTCAATAGCACGCTGGGAACATTATAGGAAATTAAGAAGTTTAGTCAAGAAGGCGGTACGCGCTGCTCACGCTGAGTATGTGTGGTCTATAGGTTCTGATTCTAAAAAGTTCTGGAAATATATTCACAGAAGGCGTGGTAGTTCTGCTCCTGACCATTTTGTTCTAAATGGAAACACTGTTCATGATCCTTTGGAAATATCTAACGCGTTTATTAGTCAATTTAAAGATAACTACACATCACAAGAATAGGTCAAGATAACTCCCGATGATAATTTACATACCATGAACAATCCAGCTAACACATTAGAGGATACCTTCTACCCAGTCAATGAAGTCTACAGTGAGCTCAAGAAAATTCGACCAAACGCAGCCACAGGTCCTGATGGTATTCCAGCTCGAATTCTCAATAAATGTGCTTCAGAGTTGGCTCCTTCAGTCAGTGTAATATTTAATTTGTCTATGGAATTGGGTTGTTTACCAGATGCATGGAAAGAAGCTAATGTTGTGCCAGTTTTAAAAAAGGAGACAAATTCAACATGGCAAATTATAAAACTATTTCTCTTACTTCAGCATGTAATGAACCAGACAGCTACACCCTGTAGTACCTGTCAATCATAAACCTATTTGCATGTCGAAATGTAAATTCTTTTATAATTATACTTCTTGTAATCAGAAACCAATGATTTTCGATTATAGTTTGCATATCAAACTAGCTCTATGAGTTCCATATCAAATAATAATTGTAATTTGAAGTAAGCAACAGAATTGAAATCAGGTTGGGAGGTCCAAAGTGCGAGTCCTGAGAGCCTATATTGAGGCCAAGGTCTCTGGACAACGGAAAATAATTGGTTTCTGAAAAAATCTATGAAAGGCGAGAGCCACGTACTAGACAAATGTCTGGTTCCACACAACGAATGTCGTGTAGTTGTTGGGTTCGGCGCGCCATCGAGTCGGTAAAAAGCACGCTTCATTGCACTACAGCTTGTTAGGAACAAGATTTTATCAGTGTTCGTCGAAGACTCACTTCTGAGTACTTACAGCCAAAAAGAGCTGTACTGACTGAATGCGGCTTGGAAAGTAATTTGACCATTGGGCGTAAGTCCCCATGTTATCGGGATAGCCGCTACATACTCGACGAGAAGAAAGTCACTGTAGGAAAAACATTTTTACTGAGAAATCGTAGGAGGAGTCCTAAATAAACCACGTGCCACTGGCCAAGCAGGGTGCACGCGTATTTTTGCTAGTCAGTCGTAAGTTGGGCTCAGAGTAGACCTGTGTGGTCGTATCGCGGAGAGCCGTATTGGTGACTCGGGAGTGACGAGTTGTAGCTATCGCGGACCCGTGGGGTCGTAATCAGTTGTATTGTTTTTACAGTCGTGTTGTGGACTCGGTTACCGAGAGTCGTGTCGTTTTGTAAGCCTGTGTGGCTGTACTGTCATTTGTTTAGAATCGCGATCGGTGCTCTGTGTTGAGAGCTGTGCCTACCGCCGACCGCGTGGTCATATCAGTGTGTTATTACATAATAGGCCTGTGTGGTCGTATCATAGTTCAGTTTTCATCGGATCGTGTGTTTGAGTCCTGAAAGTTACACGCGATTTTATCGATCGGAGTGATCGCATTGTTTTGCATACGTATCAGAGTGCTTCAGTGGTTGTTTTCTTGTATCGGGTGTATAAGTAAGTGATACCCTCCAAAATACAAAAATTTGTAAAATATGGCAACCAAGCTCTCCTTCCAAAGTCTTCGGCTATGAATGCTGTGAGATATAGAAGTTGAGCCAAGCATTTCATTCTTTCTCCCTAGTTTCACATTGAAAAGAAGTAAGATCATTTCACCTGTTGATGAGCGCCAAGTTAACCCTTTTCGTGGTCAAAAAAGGAAAAATTTTAAACTCAACATCATAAAAAAAATACTTGGCCATTGACTTTTAAGAGTCCTCGTACCAAAATCAATAGCCAAGCAATTTTTTTGTGATTTTGAGTTTAAAATTAAAAAAAAAAAAATTACTTGGCCATTGACTTTTTAGAGTCCTCGTGCTCCCCCTTCGTTCTGACTAAATTAATTTAATTTCAATCAATTAACAATTGATTGTGGCGCCCATCCTTTTATCAATAATTTTTTTACACCTCTCAATCTAACTTACCAAGTCTCGCTACCGATCTGACTAGGCCAAGGCAACTTTCTTTTGTTATTACTATTTTTTTTTCTTCTGTTCATAAGTAGGGATGTGACCTGGATGATAAGTACTTTGGTTATCCAGGGAACCAGTTTTATCTATATTAGAGTAATCAATTATCACAGCTTTGATCCGATTAATTTTAATTTGTTAATGTTTTGCATACGAGGGACAACCCAACTCGGACTCAGATCCAGTGAGGGAGCGTAGCGATCCTTTACAAGTAGTGTGCAAATTGATGGAGCGACTTGTGTCAAAAAGTGTGCGTAATCACTTTGAAGTACATGATCTTATAAACTCAAATCAACATGGTTTTATACCTAGACGCTCTTGTGTCACTGCACTGACAACTATGATAGATGATTGGCTTTTAACATGATGGAGGATTATACGACTAAATAGGTAGATTGTATTGCTATTGACTGGTCCAAGGCAACAGTAGACTGTTATCTAAACTTTCAGGTTACGGAGTTCAAGGGAATGTTTTAAAGTGGATGAAGTCTTTTCTCTTAAATCGAAATCAGTCTGTTATATTTCAAGGAGCAAAATCTGACCCTATTAAAGTCACTTCCGGTGTTCCACAAGGTTCTGTGATTGGTCTGTTACTTTTCATCGTATATTTTCTAGACTTACCTATGTATGTTTCTTCTCAAGTTGTTCAATTTGCTGATGATACTACCATTTTTCGTCAAAATAGCCTCTATGAAAGATATACAAGAGCTTCAAAAGGATTTGGTGTCGATAGAACATTGGTGTTCTTTAAATGGGATGAAAATAAACTGTGAGAAGTCTCAATATATACGCTTTTCTCGTTCTAGAAATCCCTTCAACAGTACTTATAGACTACAAGATTCCCTGATTCCCATTTTTAATTCTATAAAACTATTAGGCATTAACATCACAAATGACTTGAAATGGAATATGCAAACAGATTTTGTTCGTAACAGAGCTGCTTCCTTGCTTGGGTTTGTAAATAGAAATATTGGTAGGAGTAGGCAACGTACAATTCAAACCGCTTACCTTACTCTCATAAGACCTGTATTAACATATGGCATTCCAGCGTGGCATCCAACTACTCATATGTGCAAACTTGAACGCATACAGAATAGAGCCCCTAAAATGATTTTAGGTAAGGCTAGTTTCAACCCCAGTGCTACTGCACGCCGTAATCTATGTAAGATTCCTTCAATTTCAAATTTTTGTAAGCAAGCTGATGTTAAGTTGTTGAGGGGTATGCTGTGTAGTAAGGTGGATGTAGATCCGTTCTTAAGAATATCCATTAGCGAAAGACAGCTACCTCGAAATGATAATGGCATTCCTTGATTCCTCCACGGGCAAGAACATCAGCATATCAAAAACGTTTTGACAATCGTTCTGTCTCCTTATGGAATGCACTTCCAAATAATTAAAAACAGACAGTAGTTTCAATAGCGCCATCAAAGATTATTTTAAGTAGGTTGTAGTTCTGTTTTTGTTATAGTGAAGTATTGTTTATTTTAGTTTATGTAGTGATTTTATAATATTTATTGATGTTGTATTTGATACTGTATTTATCTTGGACATTGTTTTTTGATTATAATTGTATAAGAGGGTGATAGGTACTCACGTACTATGGGGCAGATGCTCTATCTGTCACTCTCGCATTTATTTTTAATATTACATGTCAATTGTTGTACACAAATAAATGCAAATATTAATAAATAAAATAAAAAAAAGATAGAAATTATGTGTCAATGTGTTACAACAGTCCAATCAACAAAACATACATTCCAAACCCCGATTTTCCTAATTGTATTTTTAGTTACTAACACTGTAGGGTATAGGCCTAATAAGTTACAGCATGAAAATTGGAATGGTGGTTGATAAAAATATAAGAAATAATATTCTGTTGGGAGGCAAACGATATTTTTTCCCTAATGCCTTCTACCATCCCTTAAAATTGGATTTGGTACTAGATTGTATTTTATAAAATAAGATTATTAAAATTATTCAATAACATTATTTTTTAACGTGTTTCGGTTCAATCAACATAATATCCGTTCCACAAACACGTATTTTCTTTTTTTTGACCCCCACCCCTATAGTACCGGTAGTGGATCTTAGTCATTGGCACTTAATAGTGAGTTAACAGCATGAAATTTGTCATGGAGGTATATTAATTAATATAATATATAATCATCCGTTGGAAGGCAAGCGATATTTTCCCCCTACTGTTCCCTACTACCCTTAATATTGGAGCGGGAACTGGATCGTACTCTAAACATGATTTTTGTAATTATTCAACAAAATTCAACATAAAAAAATTAAAATTTAATTTAATTAAAAAATGTTCAACATGTTCCACCATCGTCTGGGCCCGGGATAGAATTTGGCCCAGAGCATGGCTCTGCTAGTCGTAAAAAGCGATTCGAGAGAAAAAGTCCACCTCACAAACGTCAGCTAGTAAGAAAGGTAGTATATTATTCTTCGAATCTAGAGGCGAGCTCTGGCGGTAGTCGTCGGGGAACTTTCCCCTTCCTTTTGGCTACCTTTCCGATGACGACGACAATGACAACACCGACGATGATACATACGAACACGACTACGACGTGGGGGAACCACCAACCCCTGCCCACCACATACCCTCCCTTTCCCACTGTCCTTTGCCTGAGCCCGGCACCTACTCCCATGCCCTCCCCTTGCTTGTGGCTGGTTCTCTCCAGCACAGGCCTTTTCACCCCGCGTCTCCCCGCGTCTCCCCTTACGTTCCACCCCTTTGGAAAAAATAAATACAGTTATAAAACTAACTAATAAACTATATTATCGCAAATGGCGCAATATGACAAACGGTTGACAGCCCTTAAACCTAATAAACTTCAACTTCAACATGATTCGGTCTAATCAACCTAATCTCCCTTCCACTATCACGTTTTCCCACCCCGACCACTAAAAGTGAATTTTCCAGCATGAAATTTGGTACCGGTGTGTTAGTATAATAATCCCCCCCAAATACAAAAATTTGTAAAAAAAAAAAAAAAAAACGGCGGCCAAGCTCTCCTTCGAAAGTCCTCGGCTGTGAATGCTGTGAGATATAGAAGTTGAGCCAAGCATTTTATTCTTTCTCCCTAGTTTCGAATTGAAAAGAAGTAAGATCATTTCGCCTGTTGACGAGCCTCAAGCCAACCATTTTCGTGGTAAAAAAAAGTAAAAATTTTAAACTCAAAATCATAAAAAAATTTACTTGCCATTGGCTTTTTAGAGTTCTCGTTATGAACCAAATTCAGTGGCCAAGTAATTTTTTTATGATTTTGAGTTTAAAATAAAAAATTACTTGGCCATTGAATTTGGTTTATAACGAGAACTCTAAAATGTCAATGAGCAAGTAATTTTTTTTATGATTTTGAGTTTAAAATTTTTACTTTTTTTACCACGAAAATGGTTGGCTTGGCGCTCGTCAACAGGCGAAATGATCTTACTTCTTTTTAATGCTCCCCGTCTGGGCCCGGGGTAGAATTGGCCCAGATCATGGTTCTGCTAATCGTAAAAGGCGATTCAAGAGAAAAAGTCCACCTCGCAAACATCATCTAGTACAAGCGGAGTATTATAACTCCCCGAATCTAGAGGCGAGCTCTGGCAATCGTCGTCGGGGACCTTGCCCCCTTCCCTTGACGACCCCTCGACGACGATGACGACTATTACACCACGAACGATGACAAAGACAATGACGACCGCGACGTGAGAACCCCTTTTCCTCCTCTTAACCGTGGCTGGTTCAGACCAGCATGGGTCCCTACTCCCCCGCCACCCCTAGGCTAGAGTGGTGCATTATGACCTAAGGGTAGACGCGTCCTTAATCCAAATAACAAAAAAAAATATTTTCAATGCGAAACTAGGGAGAAAGAATGAAAATGCTTGGCTCAACTTCTATATCTCACAGCATTCACAGCCAAAGAGTTTTGAAGGAGAGATGGCTGCCGTTTTTTTTTTTTTTTTTACAAATTTTAGTATTTTGGGGGATATCTCATCTTTTTGTTGTTTGTTTATTATCAAGGCGTGAACTACGTGAAAAACGTGAAAAGGTGGATAGGCCTACAGTGCCTCTAAAACAGATTGTATAGAAACAAAAGCTACCATCTTTTGTTTAATGGTTAATGTCGTCTTGGGTTTTTGTGTGAATGATTTGTTGACCGGACTGAAACACATTGACGCATAATTTAAGCCAGCAATTAAAATATTCAAATTGTATTAAATACGACCTAACGTTTTTCGCGAAGTTAACAGTGGGGGTGAAATATCGCTTGCCTCCCGGTGGATTATTTTTTTTTATATTATTATGTACCATCAAGCTAAATTTCATGCTGAAAACTCATTCGGTGCCTTCATGGTGAATGCTGGAAATCAAGGTAAAAATAATATAAACTATTAGGGATGGCGGTTGGAAAAATGTCTTTTAGGAAATGAGAATAGGCCGATTGGGTTAAAACACAATAAACATAATGTTCATAACTAATTTTAAAAAAAAAAAAACAATTTTGGGTCAGAGCTATAAATTATTCCAATTTTAGGGGATGATGTAAGGGGTGGTGGGGGTGGAATATCACTTGCATCTCGGCAGACTATTTTTCGTTGTTATGAACTATCATGCAAAATTTAATGCTAATAACTCATTAGGTACCTTAATGGTGAATGCTGGTAATCAAGGTAAAGATAATATAAACTATTAGGGATGGGGGATGAAAAAATGTGGTCTAGGAGATGGGAATAGGTCGATGGGGTTAAAATACATTAAAACATAATTAATTAACTAATTTAAATACAAAATCAATTTTAGGTTAGAGCTACGAATTATTCCAATTTTAGGGGATGATTCAGGGGGTGTTGGGGGAGGAATAGCGCTTGCCTCTCGGAGGATTATTATTTATAGTATTATATGTGATACAGGGCCGCTGACATGTATCGCCGGCCTATATGCACCTCCATGGACCTCGCCTGGCACCTGAACAACACCTTCTTGCAAGGAAGGCGCGGGGACTGGATATAAGTGACCTCACTATGTGTTACAGGGCTGCTGGGCCCCTATGGAAGGCTCGCCGGGCCCCAACACCCTTCGGGGGGGGGATGGAAAAGGCCTCAAGGGCATGAAAAAAATATATTAACAAAAATAACATAAAACATTAAATAAATTTATTGAAACATTTATATGTGGAAATATCAAAATTAACAGACGACATTTCAAAATAAAAGCTTGGTCGATGAATTTTTAGCTTGGTTGTCGTTACTGACTAACCAAAACACAACCAATCCAAATCCATCGACCAAGCTTTTAATTTTGAAAGGCGTCTGTTAATTTTTATATTTGCACATGTAAATGTTTCAATCAATTTATTTAATGTTTTATGTTATTTTTGTTAATATATTTTTTTCATAATTATAGTTAGATAATAATATGGATATTGATATATTATTAATTTATTATATAATTAATAAATATATTTATTATCTAATTAATAAATATATTTATTATTTTAACAAAATAATGGCTTGACCACACTTCTAGTATATGAATGAATGAAGGCGGTGAGTTGTTGTGGGAGTTTTTGAAATTGATTTTAGGATGTTTAAATATGACATATTTTTGAGTTCTACATTGAGCTGTGGGATAATTTTGGGACCAGAATGTGAAGATTTGTAAGTTTAAGTGGAACTATCGCTTTGATTTAAAGTCCCCCACTGAAAATCAGTTATATAACTGAGTGGGTAGACTCTAAATAAAATTTATTTATTTATTTATTTATAACTATCGTTATTCACTGTTTCTATTGACAGGTGAGTTAACTAAGAGAGATTTAAAAAAAAAAATGGAAGAATTTACCTGATTGCATGAATAAAACAAAATATTTGAACAATTGAATGAATCAAGGCTACAAGAATTTAGGGAAGAGAGAAGGTCTTCTAGTTCAAAGGACAGGATGGAGGAAGATACAGAATCGGGTTTTTGCAACTGTTGTAACAAATTAATTGAAAAAGGAGCAAAAGCAATTGGGTGCGATGGGTGTACAGATTAATTTCTAATTGACTGTGTCTACATTACTACAAAACAATTTAATGATTACAAGTTTGAGTAACTTAAAGTGGTTTTGTGACAAATGTAACGATGAGGTGTGCTGGGGTAAGGGGCGTACACAAGAGTCAAGCCCGCCATGTGAGGTTATGTTGCTGAAAGAGATCATTAGTGAGAAGGAAAAAAGACTGGAGCTGCAGGACAACATTATAAGACTGCTAAATAGGGACTCAAATGATCCAGTAGAATCCAGTGATGACAGTAATAAGGATGATGACCTTGGGTTTGATAATGTGCATAAGACTTGGCCTAGGACTAGGCCTACTGGCTATGGTAGGCCTAAATGGGGTGGGTGCTGCTGAGGTTAAACATTCGTAATCGCGCGCCTTAGTCTTCAAGCCTACCTCAGGCGGTGGGAACCATAATAGCATAGCGGTGGCGCGCATCAAACTACTACGAGCCGAGCAGAGCCTCGTGTGTAAACACTGTAATATGTTTAATGTTAAGCTAGGAAAACGCTTAAGTCCCGCCGCGTTGATGGATGAGCTTTTAAAAGATTTTAGTTTACGTGGGATATCTTTACTTTTGGAAGTGCTTTGTTTTGTTGCCTACGCATTGTAGGTGATTGTTGTCAAGTTTCTATTGTTTCTTGTCAATTGGTATTATTTACCGTAAAAAACTTATAGTAAAAGCTTTATTTCTATGTATTCTGGCTAACTTTTTCAACTTTTTCTTTCAAAAGGTACTACATCACCATAACCTTAATATCCATGTATAATATGAACGTTGTAGCCCCACCCGTTTGGTCATAATTGGCCCAAATGGCACGAAAATATCGCACAAAAAATCAAAAAACTTATATTAAAAGCTTTATTTCTATAGATTCTGGCTAACTTTTTCAACTTTTTCTTTCAAAATGTACTACGTCACCATAACCTTAATGTCCATGTATAATATGAACGTTGTAGCCCCACCTGTTTGGTCAGAATTGGCCCAAATGGTAAGAAAATATCGCACAAAAAATCGAAAAAAATCGTAAAAGTACGATATTAATGAGAAATATTTCTTCGATTGTACCAAAAAACGTGGCAAGTCTAAGTTCAGAGATTTCGAAGGTCCTGTCAAATTTTCATCAAGATCGCATATGCTGTTTGCCCGGTAGAGAGTGAACAAACAGACAAAAAAAAAAAAAAAACACCCTAGCTAAATTTTTTTGGGGGTCAGTGAAATTGAAGTCTTCGCTTCACTCGCTTCGCTCGCTACGCTCATCCAATAAATAACTCATCTACATAACCTGTTGTGTTGAACACCATTACATCACTTCATGGTGGCAGTGAACGGTAACGAACCTGCAAAATAAGACGGGAAGACGGCCGGTAAGTGTTAAAACATTGCTTAAACAAGGGCCTAGGCTAGGCCCTAGGAGGTTAGGTTTGGCGTGGCCTACAGCATAACGGCCTACAAACCACCAAAAGCCTTCGAACCAGGGTCAATTCCGGCAGAGAATTGGTCCCGTTGGCGTCAAAGGTATGAATTCTACGTCGATGCAGCAGACATTGACAGTAAACCAGTTAAAAAACAAATCGCCGATTTGATGCATACAATTGGTGATTCTGGGGTAGCTATTTATAATGCCCTAGAGGGTTTACCTGAGCCAGATGTACTCACAGCCAAGGATATTTTAGACGGTATCACGAACTACTATGTCCCATATACAAAAATACTACATACACACGTTATTTATTTTTCTCTGAGAACCAAACAGAGCTCCAGAGCACAGATGATTATGTCCTAGTGCTCCGCCAAAGGGCCAAAGACTGTGAATTTGGGTCATTGATGGAGAGCCTAATAAAAGATAGCCTCATAGGTGGCATTAGGCCTAAAGACCAAACTATGAGGGAAAGACTGTTAAAGGACCACACCATGACCTTGACTAAGGCAATCAATCTGTGTCGGGGCCAATTAAGAGTCCAAGAAGCAGGCTCGGGAAATGGAGTCGAAGGCAGATGAGAGTGTTCATGCTATAGGCTTATAGAAACAACACCATAGTAAAACAAAAACACACTCGAATCAACTTCCAGAAGGGTGACTGCCCCGCCTACGGCCGAATCTGCCATAGCTGTGGGAAATCTAATCATTATTCTTCAATGTGCGCATGAAAACCTGGGAAACGCACAAACAAGAATAAAGTGCATGCTGTTTGGAACAAGGATTGCAATAGTGGAAGTGACTTCACATCAGAGGAAGACTTCGAGATTAATGCTCTACACGTAGGATCGATGAAGTCCCGTACAGAATGGTTGCAGAAGGTTGAAGTGGACGGCCTAACGGTGAATTTCAAGCTGGATCCCGGTTCGGAGGTAAACATGCTTCCCAACAAGGTTTAACTACAAATAAAAAATAGACCGCGCCTAGAAAAGTCAACTCAACATATCACTTCCTACAGCAACAATAACGTACCTTATGACTGAGGGTACGTGTAGGCTAACTTGTAAAGTGCACGAGTCAAGCAGGCCATTTCAGTTCTTTGTGGCCAAAGATATCTCGCCACCCATTTTAGGACTGACAGCCTGCGAGTCTTTAAAGCTGGTTAAACGCTTGCATGCAGTAAAGAAGCCTATTAGTGCTGAAGACATTATCAATAAATACTCTAATGTTTTTAAAGGGTTAGGCAAACTGGAGACTGAGCACAAAATCAGGCTTCAGGAGGGTGCTAGGCCTACCATTGCGGCAGCACGCAAAATCCCGGTGTCTCTTAAAGATAAAGTTAAGGCGGAGCTTGACCGCATGGTTGACGAAGGGATATTAGTAAAAGTGGATGAACCAACAGATTGGGTCCATCCAATGGTGTTTGTATCTAAGCCTAATGGTAAACTTAGGATTTGTATGGATCCTCGACCCACTACCCCATTCCTACGACTGAAGGGATTTTTGGTGAACTGAAGGGGGCAACGGTTTTTACTGTGTTAGACAGATCCGCAGCGTTCTGGCAAATTCCTCTGGATGACGAATCCTCCAAACTTTGTACTATTGCAACTTCAAAGGGTAGATTTAGATTCACAAGAGTTCCATTTGGCATAAACAGTGCTCCTGAAATCCTGCAGAAAGAAATTCATAAATTAACTGAAGGAATAGAAGGAATTCTCTCCTTCCAAGATGACTTTTTGGTCTGTGGTAAAACAAGGGAAGAACATAACGAGAGACTAGATCGCGTGCTACAGCGAGCTGAGGAAATAAACTTCAAATTTTCTAGAGATAAACTACAGTTAGCAGTGCCAAAGATTGGATTTCTGGGACATAAAGTCACTCCCAAAGGGGTCGGAGTACATGAATCTAAGGTCAAAGCCATTTCCGCAATCCCAGTACCACACAATCGGGTAGAACTCCAAAGGTTCCTGGGAATGGTTAACTTCTTAGCCAGATAGGTACCAAATCTTTCAGGAACCTCCCATTCCCTTCGACAGCTACTCCGGAAGGATAACGAATTCATCTGGACGGAGGCTCAACAAACATCTTTCGAGAAATTGAAAGCACTTGTAAGTAATGTACCTGTTTTGTCTTTCTATGACGACAAGGCACCATTAACGCTTTCGGTTGATTCCAGTCGTTATGGGTTAGGAGCGGTTCTCCTTCAAAACGGGAAGCCGTTAGCTTATGCTTCAGCATCACTCACTAAAACACAAATGAACTATAGTCAGATAGATGAAGAGTTTTTGGCGATAACCTGGGGTTGCAAGCATTTCCATTTCTACGTTTATGGTCGCAACTTCACCGTAGAAACGGATCATAAGCCTCTGTTGGGCATCATCAAAAAACCCATCGAAAATATATCACCTCCTCTACAGAGAATGTTGGTGCGATTCCAGCGTTACAACCCTAACCTGATACATGTTCCAGGAAAGAGAATGTACGCAGCAGACACATTGTCGCGAGCACCGATTCTTGAACAAAACGTGGATACAGACTATCTCGAAGGTGAAGCTTCAGCGGTGCATTCTCTGACCGGTGTCACGGATGAAAGAGAAGCGCAGTTGGTGAAGGACACTCAAGATGATCCTGACATACAAGCGTTCAAGAGATACATCAGAGACGGCTGGCCCAAACACAAGCCAGACCCTGCAGGTTCTTCGGTGAATGCCTTTTGGCATTGTCGGAACGAGCTGCACGAGGCTGGAGGTTTGATCTTCAGAGGGTCAAGACTGGTCATTCCCCGGAACCAGCGGAGTAACATTCTCACGTTACTCCATGGAGCACATCAGGGTGTGGCATCCTGCCAAGCTAAAGCACGAGCTGCAGTATACTGGCCAGGTACGTCAACTGATATTAAACAACTTATACTGTCATGTCCCACGTCTCAAAATTATTCCGTGGCTAATTGCAAGGAACCTCTACTTCCACATTCCGTTCCAGAGTTGCCTTGGGAAAAGGTAGGAGTTGATTTTTGCAAGGCCCGTGATAAATCCTACATGGTGTAGACAGACTATCATTCCAAGTTTATTGAAATCCGTGAGTTGACAACGACTACAGCTTCTACAGTCGTTGCAGTTCTGAAACAAATATTCGCTACTTACGGCATTCCGTCAACCTTGTTTTCTGACAATGGGCCCCCATTTGACTCTAAAATCTTCAAACAGTTCTGCGTCGATTGGGACATAAGCCATACAACTTCAAGCCCACTCTATCCCAGAAGCAATGGCATGACAGAAAGGGCTGTCGGAATTGCTAAAGGTTTGCTAATCAAAGCTTCAAAATCTGGCAGAGATCCTATAGTAGCAGTCCTAGACTACAATACCACTCCCAAGCAGGGATTACCATTGCCTGCGGAGATGCTGATGGGTCGTCGCTTGCGAACTCTGCTTCCAAGCTCTGCATGTCTGCAGAAACCAGTTTTTGACAACCGCAACACGATCAAGGTTCTTCGAGAACAACAAAAGTCTCAGAAAGTGTATCACGACCAGGATACCCATCCCCTACCGGTATTGTTCCCGGGACAACCTATCCTTATCCAATATTCACATCGGAATTGGATTCCCGGGCAAGTTTTAAACCACGATCACACTCCTCGATCATACCAAGTATCCACCCCAGAAGGCTCCGCTCTGCGGCGAAACAGAGTACATATCCGAGCCAGGCCAGTTCAGCTTGGCGAGTCTCCACCCATGAACAACAAGATTGAGTTCCCCATACCAACTCATTCGCTATCTCCGAGAGCGATATCACCGGATGTTCAAGAGATGTCTCAAGACACAGCCGAGCCAGTTCCAGTGGGCCCGACCAAGCATCCCGACTTTGCAACTACCAGGGCCTGTCATGATGGTGAATCCTCAGGTTGGATCAACCCCAAGATTTACACGCCGAGGCCGTGCCAATTAATTGCCCACTAGATATCAGTAATTGTTTCAGCTCTAAATCATGTCACTTGTAATATGTGCATTCAATTAACAATATCGTTTAATCAATAGGCTAATCATGGTATTGTATAATTAGGCCATAAACTGATCATTGTGAGACTGAAGGGGAAAAATCTGACTGAAAACATTAACAGTGCAGATACGAGCCCACAGCCAACCATTTAAAAACGTCACATACCTTAGGTATTTGTTCTTCACAGAAGAACAAAAGCTGGGACAATCATATGACCAGTACCTGGTTGTACTTAAAACCAAGTAAGGCAAAACCTTGTGAATTCGGTTCACTAAAGGACACTTTGATAAAAGATAGATTAATAATAGGTATCAGAGATGATGCAATGAGAGAGAGTGATTACTGAAAGACCCTAATATGACCTTGGACAAAGCTTTGAATTTGCTGAGGGCAGATGAAAGGTCTAAAAATCAAAACAAGACTATGGGAGATAGAAAACTAGAAACAGCAGCTGTGCATGCAATGAGCTAGAGGCTAGAGACAGCAAGGCTAGGCCTAAGCAGAAAAACAGTACTTACCCTAGGCCTAAGTTTGAAGGAGTGTTTAGCAGTAGTAAACACACAAACCCCAACTGTAGTAGGTGTAGTTTAATATCCAACCAAATACAAAAATTTGTAAAAAAAACGGCAGCCAAGCTCTCCTTCAAAAGTCTTCGGCTGTGAATGCTGTGAGATTTGTTGTTTGTTGAGCCAAGCTTTTTATTCTTTCTCCCTAGTTTTGCTTTGAAAATAATTAAGATCATTTCGCCTGTTGACGAGCGCCAAGCCAACGATTTTTGTGGTAAAAAAGGAAAATTTTAAACTCGAAATCATAAAAAAAATCTTGGCCATGAACGAAATTCAATAGCCAAGCCATTTTTTTTATGATTTCGAGTTTAAAAATTTTACTTCTTTACCACAAAAATCGTTGGCTTGGCGCTCGTCAACAGGCGAAATGATCTTACTTATTTTCAAAGCGAAACTAGGGAGAAAGAATAAAAAGCTTGGCTCAACTTCTATATCTCACAGCATTCACAGCCGAAGACTTTTGAACGAGAGCTTGGCTGCCGTTTTTTTTTTTTTTTTTTTTTTTTACAAATTTTTGTATTTAGCTGGATATAACATCTTTTTTGTTGTTCGTTGATGGACTTTGAATGATTCAATTTGTTAAGTTCAAAGTTGTTTTTTTGACATTTTTGGGCCCACGGCCCCCCCCCCCCAAAGATACCCCTTGTGTTTTGAGCACTAGATATTTTATGGTTAAGAGCATGTTTAATTTCAAGCTTGTACAAATTACTACACCTGAGTAATTACGCGTTTTGATTTTGATTTTGATTTTCCCCGGTCCCAATTGCCCGGTTTTGGTTATATGAGGTACATCTGAGCGTGGCCCAAGTTTCAAAGTTCTAAGATGAACCGTTTTCTCAGTATAGCGTATTATTCATAAGAGTACGGAATTACCTACTTTTGATAATTTTGATTATAAGCTCGAGCATTATGGCATTAAGGGCAATTTGCTAAGGTGGTTCGAGAGTTTCCTTGTCGGCCGCACGCAGTTTGTCCATTTCAACGGCGAGCGCTCAGAATTCCGGGATGTGCCCTCGGGCGTCATCCAGGGAAGTGTGCTTGGCCCCCTGCTATTTAACGTCTTCGTAGCCGACCTCCCTACCTCGGCAAGGATCCAAATGCTCCAGTACGCTGACGACGTCACACTGTACTGCATCGTGGTCACCCAAGAGGATGCAGACGCCCTTCAAGCAGACCTAGACGACATTCAGATTTGGTGCGACAACAATGGCATGTCACTCAACGCCCTCAAGTGCAAGATGATGGACATCACGCGCGCGCGCACCCCTCTATACTTCCTGTACACCATAGATGGTGTCCCACTCGAGTACGTCGACAAGCAGCGCCTCCTCGGCATTCACATCACAAGCGACCTCCGATGGAACGTTCACACCGATATCGTGCGGGCAAAGGCGGCGCAGGTGCTGGGTTTCGCGGCCCCTAACCTGCACGGGTGCACGCCGCGCGTCAAGAGGATGGCCTACCTGTCGCTAGTTAAACCCACCATGACTTTCGGCCTCCCCGCCTGGCACCCAACCACCATTGAGAACACTACCAAACTTGAGAGGGTGCAGAGAAGGGCATTGCATTTCATACATGGCCGTAACCTCCCTCCACCCTGTGACCAGAAGCAGGTTATGCCAATGACCATGCACCTGCAATACACCGATCTGGTGTTTTTTAAAAGATGCCTCAGTGGCGCCACTGATTTTGACGTGTGCGCGCGCATCATCCAGGGCCGCGTGTTGAGAGGTGACGATAGTAGGCACCCCCGCCCCCAACCCCTTCGGCCAAAGGAGTGCTCGGCCGACGTGCTTTTTCTTTCCGGGTTGTTAACCCATGGAACGACCTGCCGCCCGCCCTCAAAGACTGCACAGTAAGTCATTTCCCTTCCATGTGTAAGGAGTACTTATGGGAGAACCAACTACAAGTGCCATGTTAATCTTTGGTTTCACGTGCTTTACAAGGCTCTTCGCGGCACAAGATTTCTACAAAGATATCAAGTGTTTTAGTAAAATATTTACTAGTGTCGACGCCTTTTCTTGTTGTTAAAAAATGTAATAACAACAAGGATAAACAATAAAATAAAATAAATAAATTTCCTCCGGTACCCGTTATCCAATTTTGCTTTCCATATTCAAAAGTGATAAAGAATGAGAGATATCAAAATGTATTCCACGTTTGAAACATCTCAGTTGTAGCGTTTTCTTTGAATGATTCATTTCCTAAAGTTCAGATATGTTTTTTGTCATTTTTGGGCCCATGGTCATCCCCAAATTTAGCCCCTTGTGTTTTGGACGCAAGATATTTATAATGGTTAATAGCATGTTTCATTTCAAGTTTGTACAAATTACTACGCCTTGGTAATTACGCGTTTTGATTATTATCCAAATTTTGATTTTCTCCGTACCCTGTTACCCGATTTTGGTTTTGAAAGCAAAAGTCACTGCGTCTGAAGTACATCTAAGTGTGGTCCAAGTTTCATAGTTCTAAGATTTACCGTTTTCTCTGTAGGCAAATTAATCTCCGCGGAGAACTCCTAGCCAGCCAGCCACCAGCCACCAGCCAGCCAGCCAGCCAGCCAGCCAGCCACACCAACCCAGCCACCAGCCAGCCGAAAGGAATTTGACGATGTTGAGAGCCTTTTTAACACAGAACGAGTTGTCGGATCGGGTTGATTTTTTTTTGGTATGTCATGGACCACATACCAGGTTATTTACCGAGTTTCAAGATTGTCACTCTTTCGGGGCGGTGTGTGCAGATAGCTGAAAACCCCCCAACTCTCGTAGCTGTATATAGGGCTGGAGTTCGTGTCGCCTAAGCAGTCGCATGCGCTTGTCTGCCGAGCGACGACCGTCGCCCTAGACATGAGTACCGTACTATGCAAGCTGCCAGTGGATAAATCGAGGAAAACTGGAGTGCATGCGCTAGGACTAGAGGACCAACAGGCAAAAGAAGACCAAGGAGGTTACTGTAGTGAAAATGATTTCCGCATTGAATCACTACACATAAATGCAGAAGGCCTATCGGAAAGGAAAGAATGGAAACAAAACATCAAGGTTGAAGACACTCAGGTCACATTTAAAATAGACCCTGGGTCAGAAGTTAATATCCTTCCACTAGAACTGTATAGAAAAATAAAAACTAAACATCAACTACTCGAATCTAAAAGTAGAATTACTTCATATTCAGGACACAAAATACCAGTTATAGGAATTTGTAACTTGATGTGTCAAATAGAAGGCAAGGAAGTGTCAAAACTGAACTTCTACATGGCAGACATAACCCCACCAATATTAGGGATTAATGCATGTGAGGATCTATCACTGGTTAAACGTATACATGAAATTAAAACACCTTTAACCGTTGAGATAATGGAACAATATGAAGAATGCTTTCATGGAACAGGCAAAGTTGCAAACCAATTTGATATAAGAAGGGCGCTATTCCATAACGTGGTAAGTGCCAAATTAGGATAACATTGCTTTTTTGGCAAATTCGGTTGTATGTGCCACTGTCTACTGGCACAAATCATTTTGAAGCATTCCGATGGCCACTCAAGAAGAAAAAGAACAATCACAGTTTGTGCAAGGGTCATAAGGTGGTAAGTGCCAAAACCTATCATGGCCGATTTGGACAATAAGAATCAAGTCGTGAGGGGCAAAAAAGGAAGAAACACTTGAAACGTGGGCTTAAATGTAAGGAAAAAAGCTAGAAAGTGTGGAGAAGGGCATTTAATTGCTAAAATAGACTTATATTGAAAAAGAACCCACCAAATGAGGTTGGTATGTGTTACATTACCTAAAAGTAGGATGCCTAGGCCTAGAAGGATTAGGTTGTGGACTTACCACGTTATGGAATTTTATTAACTTTAGACTTTTTAATCAGTATGCCAGTGTATTTTGTTTATTGGTATTGTGCTCAAATATTATGTGTGTTGCCAATTGGTATCAATATAAACAAACACAATTGACAATTTACTTACATTTGTTTACCCAGGCAGAAAAATACTCCTCCTGAAAAACTTTGTTTTTGGCACATACAACGTTATGGAATGGCGCCCTTCATAAAGCTTACAGAAGACGCCAAACCTGTCATAGTAGCAGCCAGAAAAATACCTATTTCCCTACAAGATAAAGTTTAAAAAGAACTTGCTAGAATGCTAGAGAACAACATAATTATCAGTGAAGAGGAACCCACGGACTGGGTAGGCCTACACCCCATTGTGATAGTAAACAAACCTAATGGGAGCGTGCGCATCTGTTTAGACCCCAGAGCCTTAAATAAGTATGTAAAAAGGGAACACTACCCTATCCCAACATCTGAGGGAATCTTTGCAGAGTTACATGGCGCTAAGTATTTCACAGTATTAGATGCAGCTTCAGCGTTTTACCAAATACCTCTGACTAAGAAAGCTCAAAGCTGTGCACGTTTGCGACCCCATTCGGTAGGTTTCGCTTCCTTCGTTTGCCTTTTGGTATTTCGAGTGCCGCTGAGATTTTACAGAGAGAAATTACACACTAATAGAAGGTAAAGAAGGTGTAACATGCTACATGGATGACATCTTAATAACGGGAAGAACTTAAGAAGAACACAATCAAAGATTGCAAGCAGTATTGGAGAGAGCCAAGAAACTAAACTTCAAATTTGAAAAGTCTAAAGTGCAATTAGCAGTTAGCACTATTGAATTCTTAGGTCACCAAGTAAGCCCCCTGGGAATTGCTATCCATGAAGCGAAAGTAGAAGCTATAAAGGCTATGTAAACTCCTGAGAATGTACAGGAACTGCAAAGATTTTTAGGTATGACAAACTACCTATAGGAAAATTCATTCCTAACCTAGCTTATAAGACGCACCATTTACGCCAATTACTTCACAAAGACAAGGCGTGGGTGTGGACAGTCGATACCGAAAATAGTTTCAAAACACTCAAGACCATGATTAGTACAGCTCCGGTATTGTCATTTTTTGACCAGAACAAACCAACAGTTTTGTCTGTGGATGCCAGTCAATACGTCATTGGTGCAGTTCTGTTGCAAGAAAACAAGCCAATAGCATATTCATCAATCACCCTCACACCGGCTCAATGCAAGTTTGCCCAAATAGAAAAGGAAATGCTGGTTATAGTACACGGTTGTGAACATTTCCACTTCTACCTGTATAATACATCCTTTACAGTGCATACATATCATAAACCGCGTCTGGGAATAGTCAACAAACCCATTGAATTGTTGTCTCCGAGACTACAGCGTATGCTGTTAAGGTATCTCAGATATTCACCAACCTTAATACATGTTCCTGGAAAACAGCTGTACGTAGCAGATACCCTGTCAAGAGATCCTAATCCTGAAACATCTATGGATACAGAATACCTCTTTGGAGAAGCACAAGCAGTACATTCGCTGGTACACATGGGCAATACCAAGAGAGAAACATTCCAACAAGACTCGTTAGAAGATGAAGACTTCCAGATGATTCGATACTATCTTAAAAATGGATGGCCAAAGAAGAAACCCAAGACTACCCATTGGACAATCAGCCCCTCCTGGGATTGTAAGGATGAGTTGTTTGAAATGGATAACTCACTCTATCGAGGGCATCGATTGGTCGTGCCCCGGAAACAGCGGCAAGACGTACTGGAAAAAATACACTCTGCACATCAAGGAGTAAATTCTTGTTTGTACAGGGCAACCGAAAGCCTATACTGGCCAGATATGAATAAAGACATTAAGAAATTGGTACTAAGCCATCCCACTTCTGACACCATTTAATAATAGGTATTTTAATTATACATTTATGAATTACACATTGTTGATACTGTTGTGAATAGTTTATTATTAAAATTATATTACGTTACATACATGATTGACACAAAGACGCTCTGCTCGGCGGGCCAAGCCATCTTGATTAACTTATCTAGTTTCTACGACTACTGGTCTACGCAGTTCTTACTTCTCTTGGTCTACCAGCCCGCTATTTGATTAGTCTACAGCGCACGCTCATGTGACAATTACCAAAAGGAATGCAAGTGGACTCAAACGTGTGGTTACTGTGGAGAGGTGGGGCACTCGATTTACCAGTGCAATTCAAAATACCCTACGTGTACAAATTGTAGGCAATCCAATCCAAGGTATGGTGTTAATTTGCATACTGATCATGAGGTTGGTAGCAAATACTGCAAAAACTTTAAGTGAATTGTTTAAAGTCCGGAAAATAAAATCTGTTATGTGATATAGAGGTTAGGGGTGGACAATAAAATCGTGACCTAAGAATGACAAGGTTCCAACCCTATTTTACCATTTGGACTTTGGACTTTGGGGCAACTTCCCAAGCTTCACAATAGCTCTATAGCAGATAGAACCTTGTCATTCTACGATCACAACTGTGATATGAGAATGACAAGGTTCTATCTGACAGTACACATTTAAATTTTAAATTTAACTAAACTAGTCGAGTTTGGATTCAAATGAAAGCTTACACCGCATGGTAGACAATTATAATAAGCTGAGTGACCTTTTTTATGCGTAAATTGGGTCTTTAATACGAGTTATAGTTTTTGGTCTTTAGGTCTTTGTTGAAAATGGGATGAGCAAAATCTTTAATGCAATTGCAGTAAGAAAGAACCATTGGGTGTTTTTATTTTTTTGTAATTATTGATTTTGTACAGTCTTATGTTGTTGTAATCAATGGTAGCCCATAATGAAAGTGATAATCGCCATGGGTAAAAAGACTTCGATTTGACTTCGCCGCCCCGCACTGTCGCACGTGTCGGTTCTTGCTCTCCTCTCTCACTGACTCGCAAAGTCGACGGTCGATCGCCTCGTCTTGTGGCCGGCAGTCAATTTATTCGTTTCTCTCGTGTGTAAAGTCAGTGTCTTAGAAAGTGACTGTCCTGATAGGATGTAATGTTTTTCTAAACACGACGTAATGTGTGATTATGTCATGGAAGTTGAGGTGTAACGGTGTGTTATTTGTAAATGTTATATTTTTTTTTTAAAACTTTTATTAAACTCCAGAGAGTACAACACCAACTATGGCGTAACATAGGCAACATTACACCAATACAAATTACACAAATAGTTACAATTTACATTTCAGCTATGACAATGACAGGATAAATGATTAATAAAATTACAAGTTTACAACAGAATAAAAACAACAAAATTTAATAAATTAAACATTTCAGACTATATTTTACTTTTTGTACCTGATTCTAGACAAGACCCTTTGTGGCAAGATCAGTAATGGAATGAGTCCTAGCTGGACATATAAAAACATGATACAGGTCGCAATCCCTAGAACAGTGGGAGCATTTGCAGTCTGTATATGATGAATGGAACTTTCTATCTAGACAAAACAAATGGTGAAAAACCGTGAGCTGCTACACGGGTTAGCACATGCCTGTTTTTGGCAAGAGGTTTTTTCCAATCATCATTTTTGAACAGATCCATAGTAAAGAATTCAGGTCTAATTTCAAGGCGTTTTGTCATGCAGTTATGAACGACAGTACGAAAGGCGTCTGATTGGCTTAGGTTAAATTTGAACTGTAGGTCAGCAACAAACAATGATTCATCTACCATCTCATATACCAAGCGCGAACGAGTAAATTTACATAGAGAAAGGATCTTTTTCATATATAGGGTCTTAACCGATTCTAATTGTGTGAGATTGGCTTGGGAGAGGTAGGGCCATATGATTTCGATGCCGTAGGAAGCAATCGGGAAATTTTAAGGTGGAAGAGTTTCATAGCACAAGAGATTGAGAGTGAGTATAATTTGGAGATAAGGTGCATGGCTTTTATGGCAGAGGAACATCTTGCTTGATGTGGGGAGAAAAAGAAGTACCTTTATAATGGAGTAAGATACCCAGATATTTGAAAAGAAGATACAAACTCGACTTTGTCAGTACCATAGAAAAGCACATCGCTTTTGGCTAACTTCCCCCTTTTCTGAACTTAACAACATGTGAAAGACTGGATTTATGTGGACCCTAATGCGGCTGAAACTGTCAATGTTGCCAGTAATGTTCGGGGGCTTGATATTATTGTAGTGGCTAGTCAAGCGTTTACACATTACATGTAGGCGAAATTTCACCGACACTAAGCGAATCAATAACAGAAAAGGTGATAATTTAAATCGCTCGATAGAAGTGAACAATAATCGATCTTAACGCTCTTCACAACCACAGTATAACTACAGAAGCGATTGTTTGTCTTGCGGACGTTCTGTTGATACAAGAAAGGCAAGCCACTTCCAGTCTATACCGTCCGATTTGATCATTTTGACGAGACTTTAAAGAACATCTGCCAAACACGAAATGATGATTGGTCTTGTATTGTCTTAGGTAGGATTATTTTTTGTGCGATTTACACGCCGCTGATACAGTGTATCATAAAATATGTAGTTCAAATTTTAGAACAGGCAGGCAAGTACTGTCATTGTTTGTCAGACAGACTAAGTATAGTATTGGACGTCCTAAAAATGAATTAAGACTAGAAGCACAGATAATAGAGTACTCTATTATCTGTGCTAGAAGCTTTCCAAAAGGCTATGACATTTCTAGAGGAAAATGATGAAGAGCAATCCACATTATTAATGATCGTATTTCCTTGATGGGGGATTATCTTGAAGGGGAAGAACCATATTCATTTCGATACATGAAAACAAAGATTGAAGAATACTTTGGTGATAAGATTGTAACATCGGAAATCAATGGAAAGACCAATGTCGTTACATTAACTTCTACCCCAATTCCCTAAAGAATTGTCAACTGGATACATTCAACATGTTATTGATGTTGGCGCCCTTCTTCATAGAATCCCATGGCCTGGCAAATCAACATAATATCTCGAAATTGTGTGCTCATGTATCGTATGTTACTAAACCTTATGGCTGTGTCATTGTTGTCTTTGATGGTTACTCGGACGAGCCGTGCACAAAGGATGTAACACATATGAGAAGAAGTCATGGTGTATTAGGAGCCACCATTCATTTTGAAGGAAAAATGACTATTCCCTTATAAAAAGCTCAATTCTAAGCCAACCCCAAAAACAAACAACGTTTTATTTTAATGCTCGCAAATTCTTTGACACAAAACAAGTGCAAAAGCGTATCACGCTAAGAATGACGCCGATCTTTTGATTGTTCAAAGGCAAAATAATCGTCTCGTACAAATCCAACCTTTGTCATTGGAGAAAGCACAGACTTATTAGTTCTTCTCTGCCATCACGCTGACATTATTTTCCGTCCAGATCCCAAGCAAAGACAAAAAGAGAGCCTCGAATTTGGGAATTTCACAAAACAAAGTCGATTTTGGGACCAGAAACTTGTCAACATATTTTGTTTGCTCATGCATTTCTTGGATGTGACACAACATCTCGCTTGTTCAACGTTGGAAAAAAGCTTAATGATTGTTACTTGTTTCGTGAACAGACAGACTCGTTTTGTTCCGCTGATGTAAGCCAAGAAATAATACAAGCAGGAGAGAAGGCTTTGGTAAGCATGTACGGCGGAGAGCAGAATGAAACCCTTGATAATCTCCGCTATACATATTGTTTAGGGAAAATACTGTATCAGGAACATTGTTCGTTAGGTCCCGCCTGCTGCACTGGAGCTGCTAAATACCACAGTTAAGGCTGTACTTCCACATTAATGCGTGGAAAGAAGTAGCCCTGGATCATAAGCAATGGGGATGAGTTATCAAGAAAGGAAAATTGGTTCCAGTGTTAACTGATTTAGCCCCAGCCCCAGATAGCCTTCTAAAAGTTATACGGTGCTGTTGTAAAACTGACTGCGAGATTCAAGATATAGCTGTTGTATAAGCAGGGAATGAATTGTACATCTGCCTGCAAGGAATGCAATGAAATCAGCTGTACCCATCCTTCTGAACAAACTACTGACGATGATGATAAAGACCTGTAACTTTGACACGTAAGTTTATGTGATATCATTTCTAAATTTCGTGAATATAAAAATTATTTTAAATATTTGAGTTGCCTAGATTCAAAATCAGCCATGTTCATCAGTGAAAACAAAAAAATTGTAATTTTCATTTTGCTGTAAATATTCGTTCCTAGCCGAAATTAACGAATGTGAGATTCAAAACCGGCCATTTGACTGTGTAAGATGCGACCTTGCTATTCAGTTGGGTTCAAAACTGGCCAAGTCCAAATATTTAGGCTGGTAAGGGAAACAACTTTTATGTTTTTCGCTGATGGACATGGTCGATTTTAAATCTAGGCAACTCATTTACGTTATTCAATTTTTTTTAGGAATAAAGTAAATAATCATCGATGAGACTAAAATTAAACATTATGGATTTTTTTTATAATTTCTATTAATGTAATGATCAAGAATTTATTTTTAAAATTAAGTTCTGATATAAAATGTGACTCTTATTATTGACCTCTAGTGACACCTGTGTGAAAAAGCTACATCATTTACTACAATATCTATCAACATGAAGCTATAAGCTTTCATTTGGATCCAAACTCGACTTTTTAGGTAACATTTAAAATTTTCATGTATAATTAATTGGGTTTTAATTATAGATTCATATAAAAAATCCTAGTCGTCGGATTTTTGCGGATTTTGACTATGTTAAACAGGATTTTTTTCTGAAGCAAATGATGCCAAATACTCTAATATTGCAATTTGTCCTGGACCTAAAACTATAGTGAAGTAAGTTACAGAATAAAGAAATGATGGAATTCATTGATTACTGATCTTTTAATTAATACATACTTCACGTTATCTTATCCACGAGTTGAGGAAATTCAACAATTCAAGAAAAACTATTGATGAACATCTCAATCAATTGTGTGTGGCTCGTTGGTCTTGTGGTAAGCGTATCTGCTTCCAATGCAGACGGTCCAGGGTTCGATTCCCGCTAAAATCAGAAGTTTTTTAACTTCTGATTTGAACTTAGGTCCATTAGTTCTTGTCTTAGGAGTTTGTAAACGGTGACTTTGGAGCCGTCCTAGCAACGAAGCACATAATAAATTCAGAGTTGTTCTGAATCGGCCTTGTTGATTCTGGCGTTGATCCGCGGGTGTTCGTACTGTCCATACCACTGATTGCTATATTTCCTATTAAAAATATCGATCTTTGGTTGGTTATCGCTCACTCGTCGATTGCGTCGGGGCCTGCAGGGCTGGCTTGGTCGCTTTGATTTAAAGTCCCCCACTGAAAATCAGTTATATAACTGAGTGGGTAGACTCTAAATAAAATTTATTTATTTATTTATTTATTTAATCATTTGTTCACGAATCTAATCACGGCATTTTTTATCTTGACCTGTGAGTATGATAACACAAAACAACACAAATGAAACACAAACATAATTTAATCCCCAAAATTTTGTTTGTGTTCAATTACTACTCACGTTCGTAGATTAATTTATTTGTTATTTATTATTTATTATTTGTTCCGCAACACATTCTTAAACGTGTCACAAGGGTGGCAGAAAAGAGCATAGCTCAAAACACACTTTTAGTTATTGACATCTCAGACGTTAACCTTGTGAAATTAGTTAGCTAAGGTCACATTAAATTTGTCATGAAATACGTTTGATTTCATATTTCCTTTATTCGCAAAAATGGTACCGGTATTGAATTATTTGAATTTTATTTATAATGTACATTTCCAATGTATGTATGAGATACAACAAAATGAATGGTACAGCTTATTGGATGAGCGTAGCGAGCGAAGCCAAGACACTACACCACTAAAAAAAAGAAAAAAATCCGGAATGTTTTTTTCTTTTTTTTTTGTATTTTTGTGTGTCTGTTAACACGATTCCGGCTAAACCGATACTCCGATTGCGATGAAATTTTATGGAGACCTTCGAAATCTCTGAACTTAGAACTGCCACGTTTTTGAGCGCAATCGGAAAATTATTTCTCATAAAAATCGCAATTTTACGTTATTCTTCTTTTTTAAAACAATTCTTTGACTTATAACACCTACATGCTTTATCCTTTTGTAATGATTTTTTCACAGAACCTTAATTTAATGAATTAATATATTCGTGTAAAATTTGTGCGCAATCGAATAATTATTTGTTATGAAAATTTCAATAAAACGATTTTTTCCTTTTCTAAAATTACGATTAATTAAAAAAATTTAAAATTTAAGTTAATTTTTTAGCCTATTTAATTTAATTTAATTTTTAAAAAAATATTCAACTTAGTAATGATTTTTTCACAGAACATTAGAAAATTCGCATAACACATGGCAGCTCAATACACCAATAATTACGCTCATCCAACAACGCGGCGGGACTTGAGCGTTTTCCTAGTAATAATTAATGTGTTTTTAATCTACAATTAATTAAGAAATGAGATAATGAATCTGGCCGAATGGACATTGAACGGTCGTATCTAGGAAGAAGAAGAAAGCTGAGATTATGAATAATATGCAATGCCATTATCAGTTCAATGACTCGTCAAGAGCGTAACATGGTCTGAGTTGACACCAGACACCTGGTATGAAGTGGGGTATCAACAATCAACCAATGATTAGTATTAGATGATATTATAACAGATGCAGGATTTTACGTTTTAAGTGAGCAAGGTGCCTTTTGAGTTTATTCATTTACACAGAGAGAACACTCGATTCTGAGAAAAAAACTCTAATGCAGTGTAGCACAATTGTCCCCTGCTATCTAATTATGTAAATTTAGAGATTAATCAAGCTGATTAATATGTAATTAATATGTTTTAATTAATTACTCTGGTAATTAATGATGTGAAGAGGCTAATAACTAGCCAAGGTGGTGTGATAGGCCACAAGGATCATATTGGGATGATCAAATGACAATATTATTCTCAGCAATTAGTGATATTTGCATATGGAGCAATGAAGTGAATAACTTTGCCTAAACAGGGCGTACAGACTTGAGAAGTAACTCAAAACAGGTGCTCGTGCAAGTTAAGTGAAATGACGAGTAGTTGATAACGAAATGTACGAACACTTTAGAGCAATTAACCAAATAGCGAAAAGTACCAGTTTATCATCGGGATTAGGGACGCCTCAGCGACTGAGATAAGTGGAAGAACCATCCAGAAGGAAAACGTGCCTCAGGGGTTGATGCAGGACTTCGACGCATCAAACGTTCTAGAAGAAAGTGTGACAAATCTAAGAGAAGTCACAGCTGACTCAAAACCAAATGGGTGAAGACTAAAATGCAACCGAGAACCAGTTTGAAAGGGTTGATCTTCTTAGTGACCCGACGGTAGGTGTTTTGAAATCGCGAGAGGAGGACCCAAAAACACGGCAGTCAGTGGATTCTCACCAAGCAATAACGTCGCGGATCGTCCGGCTAATCTGAGAGTCCACTTATCGGGGAAGTGAGTGCCAATCACACGGATGTAATTCGATACAAGTTAATTAGGACGAAAGCGTGACATGGTTCCGCTAAGTCAAAAACGTTAATAAATCGCGATAACACGGACATTCTAATCGGCAACATATCGAGACACAAGTGATGGTACCAGAGGACAACAATACTATGGGCGTGTCCCAAGAGGCAGGAGAGGTCCAGCAAACGTGGCCGACAGAGAAGAGCCCCCCCACAAGTGTTTGATCTTCTAGTTAGTTCTAATTAATGTGCAACTTGATGGTGTTACACATTAATTGATAAGTGAATTCCTGATTTTCGTTCCACCTCAAGACGACGATACTCCCACATCGAGTGTCAACGTAAAACACGGACAGTCACGCCTGACAAATTGGATTATTAATGAAAGATGAGTACTAACACTTATGGTAATTGCCGCTAATTGTTTTGGCAAGATTAATTAGAAAGTAATATTTTGAGGGGTTTTTATGTTTTTATTAATTAATTACGAAAGAATACCCACAGGGGTAATTAAGCAACTCAGATCTGAATAGGTAGGTAAAGCCTGTTTAAACAACCTGTGGTAACGTGTGAGTTCTTTATGAACGTGTAATGTGTATCCTTTACATTTTACAATATACCACAACTATCAATGGATATTGATTGACGTTGAATGATTTGAGTAGCTAGCAAAACCACTGATCCTATTCACTAGGCCTGTAAGTTCGTTTAGTTTGATTATTCTACTTTGGACATCTCGTGAGAGACCGACTGACAAGCTGAGGGCAGGGCGCAGTAGAACCAGGTTTGTGTTGATTGATTAATGTTGATTTTGGCTATTGTTGTGATTTTGATTCAAGATTTGCATTTTTAGATAATTAATTGCTCTAATTAATTTATTGTAATTGTTGTAATAATTAAGTGGGAAGGAGTAGTAACATCACAGCAGATACAATATTATAGCGACATGACTACACAATAAACTAAATTTAAGTTAAATTGTACAACAGGGGAGGGGTGTGTAAATATTGTATAGTCAAAAACGTTGTTTCTTTGGAATATTATAAAAATTAAACCTTTTAATACTATCGAGGCAACTTTTATTTGTTTTATATGATATGTATGATATCGTTTCTTGACAGTTTTTTCACTAATATCTGGGCTTGGAAAGTGCTGTTAGCATGAAACGTTGTCATAAATTATTAACTGGACACGGATATCCTAAATAAATAAAATTAACATTAATACCAACCACGAAAGCCTTCAATAAACGAAAAAAATTATCACCTCTTCAGGGAGGTTTTTGAAAGGAGAATAACAAAGAATTCAAACTATGCTGTGGTACAAGGCCTCTTTCTCAGTGCAGATATCACTCGTTCTTACTTGCCTTTGCTTCAAAGGTGCCACAGACAAAATAAACAGTCTTCTTGCGAAACATGGTGTAACAGCAATTTTCTCTACTGGAGGGCTATCCCTGAGCTAGTTAAGCTACTTAACCAACAAATTGGACAAGGATACACAAATAATTAAATGATTTATTTTGTTGGAGGTGCCGGGTTGAAAGTGTGGGCCGTTTGACTGAGGCTAGTCCCGTCTGCCTGACCCTCAGACATTATATGCCATCCTTGTTGAGGACAAGGTTAATAAACGCATGCCGATCGTAGGTCTTGTCAGGTTGTTATCGTGAGAAAGTGATTCATATTGGGGTGCTTTCCAAACTGGACACAAGCCTTACGTAAATACTGTTTGTGAAAGTAAATACATAAATAATATCCATCTCAGTCGGGGGACTGATTTTCAGCGAAATGAAATGAAATGATATAAAATTAGATCATACTAATTCAATTATTAAAATTATATTAGTGAATATAAATCTAGGTGCCCATTAGGGCGCCGCAGCCAAGCCGTGGCACGCTACACACTCTGGCACCTTATACAGCAAGCAAAGTTGGGGTGTTTTCGAGGTGTTTCCCAGCCGTCATGAAACGTGATGTGAAATTGAAAACTATCAAAATCGAGGGGATTTAGGTATCCGACAACACATGCCAAATTTGGTTGGGGTACGAGCATTCCTTCTTGGTGAAAAAATGACTTGAAACATGCTCAAAAACGATAACAAATCACATACAACTTACTGTATCAAACCCTTTATTTGTGTGGCTCGTTAGTCATGTGGTTAGCGTATCTGCTTCCAATGCAGAAGATCCAGGGTTCGATCCCGGCTAAAGTTAGAATTTTTTATCTTCTTATTTGGAATTAATTCCATCATGTTTTGTTTAAGGATTTTGTTAACGATGACTTTTGAGCCGTTCTAGCAACGAGGCTCACATTAAATTTTAAGTTGTTCTGAATCGGTCTTGTTGATTCTGGCTTTATCCACGGATGTTCGCACTGCCCATACCATTGATTGTAAAATTTCCTTACAAGAAATATTGATCATTGTTTGGTTATCGCTCACTCGTCAATTGCGTCGGGGCCCTACAGGGTTGGCATGGTCGCTTTGGTTTATTGTCCCCCGCATAAAATCAGTTATGTCAAGTGGGTAGACACTAAATGCGTTTTTTTCTATCGTAGACCTAGCTTTGCTAAAGAAAACTCGTTCTTTTCCCAACGCGATAACAAATCGCAGCGTCAGAATGCAAGTGTTCTAACCGACATTTTTGTACTTTTCGAGTTAGGCACGGAATATGTTTCTTTGGGATGCAATTGTTCTATCTGCAAAATTCATAAGCGTATCTGTACGCGATCTATGAGGAATTTGATGAAATTCTTTTGTTTTTGCGCCCAAATTGAATAAAAAGTGTTCAATAACCATCAAAATCTTTCTTTTTAATCGTTATTTTTTCAAGTATGAAGATATATTTATTAGTATGTAATATGCCCAACTACTTTTATTGATGATAATTTAAAAATGTTAAGAATATTTACTATTTTGAACAAATATTGAGTTTTAAATTTAAAAAATTATAATTTTTCTAGAAAGTTTTTTAAAAATGAAAAAAAGTATGAAACAATTTTTTTTTAAGTGTAACATCCAGAAAAGTATATTGTATGATTAAATTTAAATATTTGTTATGCTACTTAAATTGTTGGCAACAATAAAATAAAAAAAGTGTGTAGATAGAACAAATGCACACCCAATTTCATTTTTTCCTGGAGTACAAAATGTTCTATCTACAATCCAACATTGTTATAAATCCAATATGAATCAATAAAATTTCATTTTTTTTTATTGGTGGGTCAGACAACCTATTTGTGGGTAATAAATAATTTGAGATTAATTTTGGAATCACCAATATAAAGTTAAGAGATATCAAACTTTCAAATGCTCATATCTCAAAACTACCCCTAGGCGGAGTTAGAACGTTGCATTCTGAGCTGCGAAATCACTGTATTAATCTCTTTTAACGTTGGCCTTACGAGGTGAAGAAAGAGAAGAATCGCGATAACAAATACATACAATCACTGTATGAGACTTTTTTTATTGAAGGCCAACTTGGCTGAAGAAAACGGGCATTTTTCCCGATGGCGAAAAATAATCAGATATCACTCACTTAAAAAAAAAAAACTTAACAATAGCCCTATCAGGCTGAAGAAAGAAGAAAGAAAAGAATCGCGACAAAAATCACATACAATCACTGTATGAAACACTTTTATCGTTGGCCTAACTGGCTGAAGAAAAACGGGTATTTTTCTTTAACGCGATTACAAATTTGAATTTGTTCTAATTCAGCCTTGTGATTCTGGCGTTATTAATAGTCCGAGAGCTCGCAACATAAAGTCTCCCCTCATAGGGACATATGTGTTGACCATTGGAATAGAAGGGAAATTCAAGCATTTCAAAAATGCACGTCTTACAATCAACGTGGGGCGTTACCCGTCAGACGCCCCAAAGTGGGCCCAAAAGGTCAAATCTGCCCCATAGGTACATGATTGAAACATAGAAAAATTATAGAAAAAGTTATCCCAAAAGATATCACTCGTAAACGGGTGCGATGGGCCGTTGACCGTCAGACTCCCCAAGTGGGCCCAAAAAGGGTCAACTCTGCCTCATAAGGTGTACATGATTCAACATACGTCATTTTATAGGAAAAATACCGAAAAACGAAATTTCCGTCAGACGGCTGCGTTGGGCCGTGACCGTCAGATGCCCCAAAGTTGCCCCCCAAAAAAGGTCAAATCTGCCCCTTTAGTATACATGATGAACATAAGAAAAATTATAGAAGAAGTTAGCCAAAAAGATATCACTCGTCAGACGGGCTGCGATGAGCCGTTGACCCGTCAGACCCCCAAGTGGGCCCCAAAAGGGGGACTTGCCCTCAAAGGTTACTTGATTCCAACTACGTCATTTTATGGGAAAATTACTAGGGAAAAACGAATTTATTCGTCAGAGGTGCCTGGGCTTTGACCCGCAGATGCCCCCAAAGTGGCCCCCCCAAAAAGCAAACTTCCCTCATAGGTATACATGATCAAACATTCATGTTATTGGAAAAGGTTACCAGGAAAAGGAATGTCATTCGTCAGACGAGCTGCATGGGGCTTTGGACCCGTTGTAACCCCAAAGTGGGGCCCAAAAAAGTAAATCTGCCTCATAAGGTTACATGATTTAAACATAAGTATTTATAGAGGGTACCAGGGAAAACGAATATCACGCTAGACGGGTGGGGTGGGGATTTGCTTGTCAAACGCCCCCGAAGTGGGCCTAAAAAGCCAAATTTGACCTCATAAGGTATACATGATTTAAAAAAGGCATTTATAGAAAAATTCCACGGAAAAGAATACACTCGTCAGACTGCTCTGTGGGGTTCTTACCGCCACCTCCCCTCAAAAAAATACAGTTAAAAAATGTTTTGTCTCGAATACTTACGAAATTATGTGGATTCAATCGGATTGTGTGTAATATGTAGTCCTGATGTTTTTTTAAAGCATATTTTGGGTCATTGGCCCTGCAACTACCACTTTTTCATTTTTGGAAATACTAGATGGTGAATAAATCAGGAATACATGTTACCTTTTTTGCTTATGGTTTTTATGAATTAATAAAGTGTATGTATAGGGTATAGGTTAGGTGAAAAACTGTAAAGAGTTTAATTTAATTTTTTTTACAAATGAAGAGTTGTGTTATTACTACTTTTTTACATGATACTATACGGATTCTCATTAAGTATTCGTAAACTATTGTATTTTGTATACGATACAAGAAAATCATTGAAAATTTTCAATTACTTTTATCATATAAGTAATTATATCATAGTAATCATAAGTTACGTAATAATTAACATCATTTTTAAACCTATTAAGCAATAAATTTTTAAAATATGTGTAATCATGTAAAAAAGTATTTAAGTTACAAACAATTGAGGGTTAGAATATAAAATTTGGGGTATGTCTCCATCAAACTTCCAACTTTTCCGTTATCACCGTATGTTTCAACTTTTTATCATAGTAATCTTCAGAAGTAATCATCATCATATCACAAGTAAGAATTTGTAATGTGTGAAATCATACAAGTAGTTTAATAAGTAACAAACAATTAAAGATTAGAATATATAAATTGGTTGGTTACAATAACTTCAAATATCAAAACTTCTATCACATTCGTTATCCCCCCGACGCTTGTACGCTTTAACATTTTAAATTTGTTATAAAACATCATATCATAACATACGTAATAATCTTTTACATGTGTTGAAAAAATGCAAATACTTTTCATAAGTTAAAGACAATTGAGGATTAGAATAAATAAATTGTTCAAAAATCAAAGCTGTAATCACATTTGCATCAAGTACGCTGCTTCTGAAACATCTATGTCATCATCCTCATCGAAAACCTTCTATTCTAAATCGCATTGCATAATCCCTCAACTGACAAAGGGTACAGATCATCCAGGAACCCTCTTTGGGCTGTATTAACATCTCTATAATTATATATACATAATGGATTTTTTTAAATTTCTGTCTATGGAACCAATTGAACAGCGTCATAGTTGCTTATACAATAAAACCAAGGTGGCTAAGCTCGAGAAAACCAGGCTTTGACGCAGAGCGCAGAGGTAAAATCTGGATCACTTGGAAGCTCTATCGTTGGTCCTATCGGGTTGTGCTTTTCACTAAAATGATAAGAAAGAATGGTAATAAGGGGTATCTTGGCACATTTTTTTAAATATTTCTCATTTTCTTATTAACTGACCGTAAATATGACACCAAACTGTTGATTTTTAGTAATTTACTAATTTTGTGTAGGAGACAAATATTTGAAATCTCAAAATGTGCTTAGATAGCGGGCACACGCTCATCCTTTCTGACAGCCTCCCAAAAATGCAGATTTTTTGATAAAAATTAAGGTAAAAATGGTTATGTTCTTGTATGTGAAATTAAAATTGATTTGATGATCAAGCGTGTTGTTAAAAGGGCATTATCATTGTAAAAAAGATGGCCCGAGCTTGGCAAACAGTCTTAAGGGGAGATTCGACATCTTTGGGGGGGCCCAAATTTGGAGGTAACCTAACAAGTCCAAAGCCCAACGCGCTCGTCTGACGAGTGATATTCGTTTTCCTGGTAACTTTTTTTATAAAATGACGAATGTTTGAGGCAGATTTGACTTTTTTTGGGGGGCCCCCTTTGGGGGCATCTGAGGGTCAAAGCCCCAAGGCAGCCCGTCTGACGAATGATATTCCGTTTTTCTAGTAATTTTCCTATAAAATGACGTATGTTTGAATCATGTATACCTTATGAGGGCAGAGTTGACTTTTTTGGGGCCCCCTTTGGGGGGGTCTGACGGGTCAACGGCCCATCGCAGCCCCCGTCTGACGAGTGATTTTTTCATTTTTGGGCTAACTTCTTCTATAATTTTTCTTGTTTCAATCATGTATACTAATAAGGGCAGATGTGACCTTTTTTGGGGGCCAATTTGGGGGCATCTGACGGGGTCAACGGCCCAACGCAGCCGTCTGACGAGTTTATATTCGTTTTTCTGGTAATTTCCCCATAAAATGCGTATGTTTGAATCATGTAAACCTTATGAGGGCAGAGTTGACCTTTTTTGGGCCCACTTTGGGGCGTCTGACGGGTCAACGGCCCATCGCAGCCCGTCTGACGAGTGATATTCATTTTTGGGCTAACTTCTTCTGTAATTTTTCTTATGTTTCAATCATGTTTATAATAGAGGCAGATTTTGACCTTTTTTGGGGGGGCCATTTTGGGGGCATCTGACGGGTCAACGGCCAACGCAGCTCGTTTGGGCGAATGATATTCGTTTTCTTGTAATTTCCCTATAAAATAACGTATAATTGAATCATGTATACCTTTATGAGGGCAGGAGTTGACCTTTTTTGGGGCCCACTTTGAGGGCGTTGACGGTCAACGGCCATCGCAGCCGTCTGACGAGTAATATTAATTTTTGGTCTAACTTTTTCTTAATTTTTCTTATGTTTCAATACATGTATACTTAATAGGGGCAGATTTGACCTTTTTTGGGGCCCACTTTGGGGCGTCTGACGGGTAAAACGCCCCAACGTGACTTGTAAGACGTGCATTTTTGAAAATGACTTGAATTTCCCCCTTCTATTCCAATGGTCAAACCATATGTACTCTATGAGGGGAGACTTGATGTTTCGAGCTCTCGGTCTATAATGGATGTTCGCACTGTCCATACCATTGATTGTAAAATTTCCTTATAAGAAATATCAATCGATGGTTGGTTATCGTTCATGTTCAAATTTCGTGGGGTACAGGGTTGGCTTGGTCGCTTGGTTTGTTGTCCTCCGCAGAAAATCAGTTATTGGACTGAGTGGGTAGACTCTAATAATGCGTTTTATTTTTATCGTAGACCTAGCTTAACTAAAGAAAAAAGGGTACTTTTCCCGGGTGCGAAAAACAAATCACATACATCTCTTTTTATTAAACACTTTTACGTTAGCCTCCATAGGCGAAGAAAAAAGAAAGAGAAGAATGCGATAAAAAATTACATACAATCACTGTATGAAAACACTTTTACGAAGGCCAATTTGGCCGAAGAAAACGGGTATTTTCCGATCGCGAAACAAATCACTGATAACTCACTGTATAAAAATTTTAACGTGGCTATCTACGGGGGATGTGGAAAAAACAAACACTTTTGAAAAGGGAATGCGAAAAAATTTTACCATTATCATCTTTTTACCCT
>JAMZAV010005048.1:0-41324 GCA_024449915.1 Sweltsa coloradensis
CCATGGCACTTTAAAGCCGGAGGTTCGGGTTTTCGCCCCAGTCGGGGCAAACTTTTTCGACAACTGCTTAAATCAATAACTTGGCCTTAAAGCGGGCTTATGCTTAAAAATCTTATATTCATTATTTTATTATTATTATTTTAATTTTATTATTTAATTATTTAATTATTTAATTATTTAATTATTTAATTATTTAATTATTTTATTATTTTATTATTTTATTGGTGTATTTCATAAAAATTTGGGTTTAAAAACCGGGAGCTAACATGTTGTAGGGACTTACCCCCCAGTCTTCCTGTTACCTATTACATACTTATTACTTTTGTCTTAACTCAAAACCTTAAAAAAAGTCTTTATAAATTCTAATATTGTTTGTAGATGAGTTTTCTTTCTGCTGTGTCGTGGGGGGGGGCCGATTTCTCGTCGCCATCCTAGCATTTGCCTTCGGACTATGGAAACCCCCACAAAACCATGTCAGGATGGAGCTTCTCGAAATCTCGAAGTATCATTCTTTTTTAGAAATTTACAAACTTTCCACGTGTTAGTATTACTGCCTTTTGAGTCCGATGTATACAGGGGTTGAAGATCTAGTTGTTTAATGCTTTCATGTAGCTCCTTCGGTTTGATGCCTTTGGCTGATATAATGAATGGGATTGTTTTTACCTTTTTTCGTTTCCACTCTTTTTTGATCTCAAGGGAAAGTTCACTATACTTGTAAATTTTTTTTCTTCCCCCGGGTCTCGACGTTAGGGCACTTGGGGAAAAGAAAACGTCGAAAAGGTAGTTTCTTTTTTTTTTCTTGTCAATTATTTTTAAAAATCCGGTCTGTTTTGAGTTCTTTTTGGTCTTTTATAACTGTGCGGTCGAAATATAATTTGTAATCTTTACTATCTATTACTTTCTCTTTTTTGTTTTTGTAGAAAGGTGTGTGTGTGTCAATGGGTTGTACTTATTGCTTTTTTTTGATAAATAATGTTAGCTATTTGGGTTTTATTCTTAGAGGAAATTGTTTGACATAGTGACTTGCCCGGATATGATGTGTTCGATTTTTTTACCCCTTGCACTACATTTTCTACATTGACTTTAAAACTGTCCATCTTGAAATTATTTTTTTTTTTAAAATTGTTCGTCGAAAATCACTTTGTCTTGGGATGCCACCCATAAAACCTTCGTTTCCCAATAGTTCCCCGTTGTTTACCCCTATTTGATGTTTTTAATATTACGTGCCTTTGTGTAGTTCATCATAATGTCTTTTGTGTGGGTCTTTTCTAGAGACGTAACTTTTTTGGAACGTCAGTTATGGTTTCCCTTGTAGTTTGACTTTTCTTTTGCTAATTGGTGGAGTTAATGTTTGTCAGCTAGCACCACACCCCTATAAAGTGTGGTTGGTTGCTTTTTTAAAAAAAGTATTTTCTTAAAATTTTTTTGTTTAAATAAATTGTTCAAAAATTTGGGCCCCGTCCTCCTTTTTCTCTTGGGAAAGTGCCAATCTCCTATTGCTTTTTAGGATGATTTTTTCTGTGTTTGGTATGTATACAGTTAATTTTCCAACGCGTGGATGTCTGTCTGCGTCCTTTAATGATTTCCGGGAAAATTTTCATCGGGTACGCAATTATTTTTGCTGTATCTTTTTTTTAAAAACGTTTAGTTTGCTCTTGGGATAACTTTATCGTTTCTTGTATGTATCTATCATTTTGTTTTCAAAACTTTTGTTAAATTCGGGCAGCTTGTGAGAATCCTAATATTTGTATACATCTTTATCGTCCATTATTCCCAAACCTATTTCCATCACTAGCGGGAACTTTTCTGCTTGTGAAACCTTACCCTTTTCGATATGTACGTCTTACATTTGTCTACTCCAAACCCCTTTGGATATCTTGACAAATTCAATTTTTTATTGACTAGACTGTTTAGCTGAGCAAAATTTGATGCATAAACTTGGGTATCCTGTAAATAGGTGGAAATTGTGTGAATACCCTTTATTGTCCTTAATTTTTTAAATCCGTATGTCGATTCGTTAAGCTATGTGCATGGGTTTAATGACAGCAAAACCATAATCCCTTTAAATGGTCCCTTTGGGAAAATGCCACGTTTAATTTGTATTGGTCGTAGTTTTTCTCTGGTTTTTCATATTTATTTTTTCAGTGTTGTTCTCCTGTCTCCTTACTGTCTTAAAAAAGTTTACAATTCTGGGTTGTTTTTAAAATTTGTAAAATCTGATAGCCATTTTGGTGGTTTGATCAAAAGGGTTTCCCCTTTTAGTCAATGATTTTCGTGAATATTTCCCTTTTTTTATTTTGTGCCTATTCTTCAGTAAGGGGCAATAAAAATTTTTCTTTACATCCTGTGAGTTCTTACAGCATCCTTTTTGTTCCTCGGCCATATTTTGTTCTTCGCAATATTATAACTTTATTTTTTTTTATGCTAAGTCAATATTTTTTTTATTGTTGGGAGACTTAAATTTCCCGATATTTTCTTGGTTCTTCGTTCATTGTCCTTTGGTTTGAGAAAGGGTTCTCCTTCGTAAAGAATCGGGTATTTTTTATCTCCTTCATAAACTCGTTAAGACTTTTCTAATTTGATTGGAGTAGTATTTATTTCTTTTACCAAAAAATTTTTAATATTATCTTACCTGGTGCTTTCCAGCTATGTGGACACTGTTGTCGACTTTAAAATTTATCAATAGTTATACCTTCGAATCTCATCTCATTAAAATCGCTCACCTGCTATTTCATTGAATCCATTGTGCTCCTGGTTGTGTGCTCCCGGGTTTTCCCCTATTCCTGTCCAAAAAACCCTTTTATTCTGTCTTATTGGTGTTCCCTTTCCTATTATTTCTTTTGGGACTAGATAGTTTTTGGTAAAACTGGTTTTTTTTTCCTTTTCTTTAAAAAAATTTGTTTTTTTCTTTTCTAAAACTACATTTTTTATATCTTTTTAATCCTTAGCTAGACACTTCCTTTTTTTTTAAGTGTTTCCAAATTCGTGAATGTTTGTTTCATTGTGTTCATTCAAAGTGTTTCATGCTGTGCGTGAACCTTGAATCTTTCAAATATTTTTGGAAAATATCTTATCACTTTTTAGATCAATTCCCTTCGGTAAATTTTTCCCGTCGACCGATATCCTCCTAAGCTCAACGATTCTCCCACTTCGCTTTTCCCATTTCGTACTTTTCTTCTCCTGTTTTTCTTTTTAAGATGTTGCAGATTTTACCTTTAAACCCAAATATCAACCACTCTCACGGCACAATAAATTGCCCCATGAACGTCTGCAAATGATATTCGTCTTGTGTGTATCTGATAAAAAAATGTGTGTTCATTATGTTACCCCTGGGCTTCATTTCCTTTTTAATGCTTGGGTTTAGGGATTATGGTCTTCTGTTTGTTTTTATGTGCGCAAAACCCGACATGGCTGTTGTAATGCTAAAACTAGGATTTCTTTAGATTGATCATGTCAGGTGTATTTTCTTTTCGTTTGCATATCTACCTCTTGTTTTGATCGTCTAGGTTTTCTGGGTATCTTGATCTTCTTTTGGTTTGGGATTCTATGGGTTCTGGACGTTCTGGGAGGTCTGGATGTTCTGGGAGGGTTGGACTTCTGGTAAATCTGGATGTTCTGGTTTGGGCTGGACGTTCTGATAGCTGGACTTTTTGGTTGGTCTGGACGTTCTGAAGGTCTGGGCGTTTTGGTTGGCTGGAAGTTCTGGTGTTCGGGGATTTGAAAAATTCTTGCAGGTATGGCAATACCGTATTTTTGGTAGTTCTAGTCTCTGGTTTTTTATTATTATTATTATTTTATTTTATTATTATTTTTATTATTATATTATTATTTTTATTATTATTTTATTATTATTATTATTTTTATTTTTTATTTTATTATTTTATTATTATTTATTATTATTTTATTTATTTTATTATTATTATTATTATTATTATTATTATTTATTATTAAACTGAATATAAACTTTATCGTAATGAGGTAGTGAAGGAAATTTATAAAGTGAAACGTGATCATTACAAAAATAAATTTGAAGTACATGAAGGTGATGCTAAAAAAACATGGCAGGTAATTAATGAAGTAATAGGGAAATCAAAGCGTAAATCAGTTGACAAGGTGATTAACAAATATTTACGTAATAAATACAGTGATGAAGAAATTGCTAACAGATTTGTTGATACTTTTGTTGATGAGATTAATGTGATTCAACATAATTGCTCTATTGTAACTTCTAAGCTTATGCCTCCTTTAAGTCAGAGTCAATCTATGTATCTAGGGAAAGTAAGTATAACAACTGTGCTTAAAATTATCCGTAACTTAAGCGTTACTAAACAACCTGGAATTGATGGGATTAGGGTGATCGACTTGCAATACACGGCTGAGGATATTAGTCCCTTGATTACCAAAATAATAAACCTGTCTCTAGAAAAGGGAGAAATACCCGATTTGTTAAAAGTTTCAATTGTAAGACCGGTTTATAAAAAAGGAAGCCATATGGACTTAAGTAATCACAGGCCAATTGCAATTTTATCTGTTATTGAAAAAATAATGGAAACGATATAGTTACCTCTATGCAACTATTAGATAAATTTAAAATATTAAATAATAATCATTTGGTTTTCAAAAAGGTAAGAGCACAACGATCTCTATGAAATTTGCGAACTTGTCCAAAAACAAATCAAAATGACAATATGCACATTGCAGCCCTGTTTGTGATTTAAAACAAGCATTTGATAATTAAATCACCAAACTTTAAAATGTCTTGAGCGAATAGGTATTCGTGCCCAATTTTAAATTGTTAAAATTAACCAAGAACGAGGAATAGAGTTAAGGTTGGTGAATTTTTAAGTCCGACGTGATTTATTCAGGAGTTCCTCAGGTTCTATTTTGGTCCAATTCTATTTTTAGTGTACGTTAAAGGCTGGTGCGATTCAAACACCAAGTTGACGGTCATGTGCAGTATTTCGACTTTTCCCAACTACGGCAAAAAAATCAATATATTTTGATTCTGTTTTTTCCCCCTGAAAGGTAACTAAATTTGTAATCTTAGCACGTTGGTTTTTTTCCCGCGAATTGTCAAAGTCCATAGAAAATGTCGAAAAATGTTCATTTCCGGTCAAAGTTTACTGACTTAGTGTGACCAAAAGAGAGCGAAATTGAAAAATCCGCCAACGTGCTAAGATTCACATTACTGTTTTAAATATGCAAATAAAAACTCGTTTTAATCGCTCGAAAAATGTGGACGTAGGACGAAAAGTACGAACACCTTACAAAGCACAATTTTGGCTCCATTTGGTGGCGCTCCCTAGCGAAATAAGATCGTCTCTGCCTCGAAGCAAGTAGGGGAGGTAAAGTGGGCTGGATCTGGACACCGGATGTGCTTGTCATCAGATTACATGAACACAATCTGCTATTCGAGGTTTGCTTACAGCTTTTCAAATCATTGCCGAAAGAATTCTATACAATTCGTTATCAGAAATTAATGTTGATGAATATTGTTGTAAATTTCCTTATTTCAAGTTTGATATTCGAAATGATAAGTAATGATATGAGTGTGAAGAACAATTTAAAAACAATGCCTTGTGATTGATTCGAATCCGCGTCCTCCTCCTGTAGTGTAATTCGCCAGCGTCACAATAGTATGTGCCACCGCGGACGGAATCAGAAATTAAATTAATTAAATTACATTTTAATATGTATATCGCATTCTGTTGATTTTTATGATGATTTCTATACTACTTTTTTCAATTTTTTTTTAGGTAAAGTGTATCGTTCTTTATCATGATAATAGCAAGAAAAGTAAAATCGTTTGATAGGACTCTGCTGTCTTGATCATATCTACAGGACAGACATTTCGATAATTGTTGCCATAATTAGACGTAACGTTATGTACGAATTACTATTAGCTCTACGTTTCTCGCTGGATGTAGATAAAACTTATTTTATTTGAAAACACACATAATTGATCAGATGTAATCTTGTTGATCCTGGCGTCTCACACGGGTCGCGTTTTCCTGTATCTAATACCACCGATCTTTCGTTGTCGCATGTTCACGCGTCGGTGCCGAAGGATTGGCTTGGCCCACTGAAAATCAGTTGTTAGTTGTGACTGATAAAGTAGACTGTAAAACGAATACGTTATTTTATGTATTTCAATGGTCGTATGAAAACAATATAATATAACATCTTAGCAAAAGCATTGATGCCGTGAGCACGTGCCTTTGGACCCCGTTATCTACAACCTAAATCATTTTCTGCGGTTGAAACGTCTTTATTCTTGTTCCTGACTTCAAGACGAGTCTTTTGATACCCATCTCTATGTGTCCTGCAAATAACATTTACGCAATTCACATCAATAGTCAAGTAGCTATTAGCAAAATAGTTCAGTTGGACACGCGTGACCTTGAACCCGCCGATCGCACCCACTTCGCCACATCACGCCACGTCACTATAGCCGATGGTTCGAGCAATGTATCTGATTTTATACCACTGAGTGAAACGTATCTAATTTATTTTGATTGCTGCTCATACAGATATATTTATGGATAAGATTGGTCATTGGCCGACTGAATATGCGATTTCTCACTATCATAAACATTCCACTCACAGTGGAGCTGTAATTGTTTTGTGTGCTCCAGAAGGCGATGACGTCGCTTTATAAAACAAGAGAATAAGAATTACTAGGTGATTGACTTTGGAAATGGCTTCGTGACATGATCAGTGATTGTAAAATATGTTTTTTGTATTAGTTACAAGTTTTTGAATATAACTTCGCAACAAAAATGTTGTCGTTTGTGAAGTATTATAGATAACAGTTTATCGTATAAATAAGACTGCAATTTCACACACACTCAACACTCAACACACAACACACAACACACAACACAACACACCAAAGTCGAAAAGGCTATTATCTGGAGGGGAACTTGCTCCCCCCCGAACTTTTTTTTAGGCCTAATAAAATGGTGGTAACGCACTTTTTCGCGGCTCAAATCGTAGTGTTCCCTTGCTTATTTCATTGAGATTTCGAACGCCGAACGTCTTGGACCAGCGCTCTTATCGTATGTGCCACATCTAACGGCGTGACTGTGTTATAAATTAACAAAATAATAATAATGTCATAAGTTTTAACATTTGACTCCTAGCTTTGACCTGCCATTCGCGCAATGTGGTTGGTACAATGGTACCTCGCCGGCGCTCGTCGGGAAGCTTCTGTACTTACCAATGTCAGTTTCGGAATTTATTGCGGGCGACTTGCGACAAATATAATTATGTACAATCTGACCTGCATAATAACTTCTAGCAAAAATACTCCGATTCATAATTTATTCTTGAGATGCGCCCCTGTTGATGAAAGTGTATTATTCGGTACAATACGTGGTTGATATATTAATCTTCTACACTACACTACTACCTTTCTCGGACATCTAGCTTTAGAGTGTGAATCGAACTCTTGTCCCGTTGGGTAGGCCTACACTGCTTTGTGACCTGCCGTGCTGTAATTCGCCGAAAAATTATATTATTATATTAGGCTGAGCTGAGCAGCCCTACTTATTGCACAATACCAAATGCGTTTTTTTTATATATAAATAACAATTGCATTTTAGTTTAATTTAGTTATCTTACCGGAAATTTACTATCAAATTCCTACGTCATTCATTTGGAGCTTTTTCATCCTACGAGCTCAAGACAGCTCAAATAAATTATGCATTTCGTTGTTTCTCGAGAGACACAAATTTGAATAACTTACCAATTACCGTGTTCAATATCAAATTAAAAATGATATTAAATTGGTATGTTATTCATTACAATTTACAACTATAAAAATAAAAAATAACATTAGGATGAGGATAAAACACTGCTAGAATATCCATCTTCGCATCTATGCAGGTTTGTGGCAATGGGGTTGACCTTGGCAGAACGTTGTAGCCAGTCGGGCATTAAATCATGTCGAGCTGTCTATCTGTGCATTACCCCTCTCGCGGCTGGCGGCTAGTGCCATATTTTTATGCCGAAAAATCGAAGTGGGGATAAATATGTTCACGCCTTTCCCTCCCCCGTCCTTCACCACGCAAGATTGTAAATTTCCAACAACAAGTTCCTTCGGGTGGTTATAATCCTGTTAATGATTTGGTTAAATGTTTTAAATATTGCTATGTATTTATTTATGCCGATGACATTTTGATTGTTTCAGTACATAAAAACTTTGAAATAGCACAGTTGCATTTACAAAAAGATTTTATAAACCTTCTTAAAGAGATTCACGATAGAGACTTAATAATTAATGCAAATAAAACAAAAATAATTCATTTGTGTGCACCTCAAAACAGAGATTGTCTCCGAGAGGCCAGGGTGATCACTCATTCCAATGAATGTTTGCATGATCAAGTAGATCCACTTACGTGTGCATGCAGTGATTTTCTCGAGAATGTTGACTCGCATATTTATTTGGGATTGGTGATTGATAAACATTTCAGCTGGGCACCTCATATTGACTCGATTTGTAAGCGCCTACGAGCCAGCCTCCGACAGTGTTTTTTCCTTAAATACGTTTTACCGTTTTCGGTGTTGCGTAATGTATATATCGCTCTTGCAGAATCTATTATATCTTATGGTCTACTTGCGTGGGGGTATTCCACTGACTGCCAATTAAATAAAATTCGAGTACTACAAAATAAGCTATTACGCCAAATAAGACCACGTAATTGTCAAACTCTGTCGACTCGGGAGACATACCTCTTTTGCAATCTTCTTCCTGTTGACTGCTTTTTCACTTACCAACTGTTAATAAAATATTACTTTAAAAATTATTATAGAATTCTTGTGCAGAGAAACAAATGGACACGTAGTCAGGTTAAACAAAAATTTGAAGTTCCTAGAAGTAATAATAAATACGGTCAGGCCTTTTTCCCCGCTTTCAATGCTTGCCTGATCAGTTATTACATTTTACAAAAATTTCCGAAGTCAAGCAAGAAATAAAAATACATTTGTTGTCAAAATTGAGTGTTCTTGTCTAATTCTGTTCTGCTCTTACCTTGTTTCGTACTCACCATTTAGCTTTATTTCTGTTGTGTTCAAATAACTTAAAAAGCCTTGACGTGGTATTGTGTTTTATTTCAGTGTTAGTAACAGTTAATCTACTTCAATTTGTTTACTTAATGTTTATGATTTGTTAATGTTTTTTATTTCATGTTTCCTTCCTCTATGGTTGTTTTTGTTTAGACTATGTGATTTTGTTTATTCCACAGATGAGCCCGCATAATGGGCTATGTGGGTTTCTTTGAGATGTATCAATGACATTCTGTTTTGAGACAATAAATTGAGTTGAAAAAAAATATATATTATTATTATTATTATTATTATTATTATTATTATTATTATTATTATTATTATTATTATTATTATTATTATTATTATTATATTATATTATAGCGGCCATCGAAGATTGTCGTTCATCTGGCGAGCCGGAAGAAGAGAGACTTGTTTGTGAGTAAGAGGCGTGAAACGGCGGTAATCAAGAGTGAGGACTTAACTGGAGTGGAGAACAACGCCTTGATCGTATTTACCTTAGTGAGAATTTGGCGCCTTTTTATCGCAACTTGTTGTGGAAGGCGAAAGTTCGTGCTCGCGAATCTGGGTTTAAATTCGTGTGGTTTAAGTTTGGTAAGGTTTTTGTTCGTAAAGTCGAAAACTCAAAAGTAATAAAGCTTTTTTCTTTTAAAGATTTGGATAAAATAGCTAATTAACCTTGCTGGTGCTGCCCTTTATTGCCGTTGACGTTTATGGCTATGAACCTTGAACATGATTATTCTGAAACACCGTGTACGTGTGACGTAGTCTCAGATCTGGATGAGTGGTTTCTAATGAAAACTGGTTTAATTATTATTCATTTAAATGTAAGATCTTTATCTATTTCTAAATGGGATGAGCTTCAGGTTATTTTACAAAACCAAATTGGCGTGTTTGATGTTATGGTTTTAACGGAGGTTGGTAACCTAGATGAAAAGCCTATTGTTTTAAATGGCTATCAAATATTGTTCAAAACCAGGCCTAACAAGAGAGGCGGAGGAATTCTAATCGTGGTTAAATCGTCAGTATGTTGTGTTGTGCTAGAGCAGGAATTAGTCTATTGTGAGGGTATTTATTGTAGTTTAACTTTTGAAGAAGGTGTTAAAGTATCCCTTCTAGCCATCTATAGGCCGCCTTCACAAATAACTCCAGTTGAAATGAAACACAAATACTTTTGTTTATGAGACTGAAGATGTGTTACGTTCAAACAGAAATGTAAATATTATTGTCATGGGCTCGGATAGTTGTGTGTGTCTGTATGAAAATGCTTTGGCCGGCCTTGGACTGATAAAATGTATACACGGAGTCACAAGAGAAGAAGCTATGTTAAATACGTGGTCAAGGACGTGTATCGATCATATTTTTATCAGGAGTAAAATGGATAAAATTGATAATTTGCGTTCGGCAATTTTTACTTGTAAAATCAGCGATCACTACATGGTATTGGCGGATATACCTCTTTATACTGGAAAAGAAAAACTGAAGAAAAGTAAGGTAGCACTTAATGAGAGGAGGGTCTTGTCTGTGTTAAAAAGTGTAGCGTAGGAGAACATTTGTGATCTAAATGATAGCAATGATCTTTACACAGCTGTGGTTGAGGCAGTTAAGAATGCTCACGATCAAGCGACTCATGTCGCAAGCCACCGTAAGAATAGGCGTGCGAATAAAGTGTGGATGACACGTGATTTAGAGGTGATGACGCGGCATAGAGACGGTTTATTTAGAAAGTGGAAAAATGCGAAGGCTTCGAATCCGATGAAGCAGTTATTTAGAGCTGACTACAACAGATATAGAAATCGGTTGGTAAAGGAAATTCTGCAAGTAAAGACTAAATACTATAAAGATCTAATCGAGGAGAACAGTGAAAGACACATGGAAAACCATAAATGTAATTTTAGGTAGAAAGAAACGGGATTCGGTTGATAACGTGATACACAGATACTTTGGTGCAAAGTTCACTGATAAAGTCACTGCCGATGGCTTTGTTGACACGTTTGTTGATGACATTACTAGTATACAACATAATTGTGGTGTTATTACTTCATTGAATGCACAGTCTACTTGCATTACCCAGCCTCAATCATTGTTCATGCCCAAGGTCAGCTCAGCTCAAATTCAGAAAATTATAGAAGGTTTGGACAGTTGTGAACAAGCAGGAGCAGATGGAGTACGAGTTATCGATTTAAAATATGTTGATAAACAGGTCAGCCCAATAATTGCTAAAATTATAAATCTTTCTATCACAACGGGAATTATACCACCTGCTTTAAAAACGTCAATAGTACGACCTATTTTTAAAAAGGTGACCATACGGTATTTACCAACTATAGGCCTATTGCATTATTACCGACAATAGGTAAAATTATGGAACGTGTAGTGGCGGAGACGCTTAATAATTACTTGGAGAAATTCAAAATTATTAACTTGAAACAATTTGGATTTCAGAAGGGAAAGAGCACTGCTGATCTCCTTATTCAATTTACAAATCTGATTAATTCTAAGTTGGACGAAAATAAACATGTTGTTGCCACTTTCGTTGATTTTAGTAAGGCATTTGATACCATTAACCACACCAAATTACTAGGTTGCCTGGAGAGGATTGGTATTCGGGGTCCCATGTTAAAGGTGTTTGGTAATTATTTTAAATCCCGCCGAATTAAAGTGAGAATTGGGAGCACCCTTAGTCACGAGAGAGAGGTGTTAACTGGAGTTCCGCAAGGGTCCATATTAGGTCCAATTCTGTACTTAATTTATGTGAATGACATTGTAAGATCCCTGAAATTTTGTTATATTTTTTTATATGCAGATGATGTAACTCTTGTAGCGGTGCATAAAAATATCAAAATAGCAGAACTTTACATGCAAACCGACTTTAATACCATACTAATGTGGATTCATGACTACAGTCTTGTCATAAATGCGAATAAAACAAAACTTATCCATATTTGCTCTCCTCATAACCGTGATTCGTGTGAGGTAGTAAAAGTTATTTGTCACTCAAATGAATGTTTACATAGACGAGCAGACATAACTCTATGTAGATGTGAAGAGTTTATTGAAAATGTGGACAGTCATGTTTATTTGGGTTTAGCGATTGACAAGTTTTTCAGCTGGGAACCTCACATTGATTCAATATGTAAAAAACTAAGGTCATGCCTCAGTCAAATGTATTATCTCAAAACTGTTTGCCTTTACGTTTGTTACGTAGCGTTTACGTGGCTCTAGCCGAGTCCTGTTATTTCTTATTAGTCCGAGAGCTCGCAACATAAAGTCTCCCCTCATAGGGTACACATGGGTTTGACCAGTGGAATAGAAGCGGAAAGTCAAGTCAGTGTCAAAAACGCACGCCTTACAAGGCAACGTTGGGGCGTTACCCGTCAGACGCCCCCAAAGTGGCCCCAAAAAGGTCAAATCTGCCCTATTAAGTATACATGATTGAAACACAAGAAAAATTATAAAAAATGTTATCCCAAAAATGACTATCACTCGTCAGACGGGCTGCGATGGGCCGTTGACCCGTCAGACGCCCCCCAAAGTGGGCCCCAAAAAGGTCAACTCTGCCCTCATAAGGTGTACATGATTCAAACATACGTCATTTTATAGGGAAAAATTACCAGAAAAACGAATATTTCTCGTCAGAACGGGCTGCGTTGGGCCGTTGACCCGTCAGATGCCCCCAAAGTGGCCCCCCCCCCCCAAAAAAAAAGTCACATCTGCTCTTATTAAGTATACATGATTGAAACATAAAAAATTATAGAAAAGTTAGCCCAAAAATGAATATCACTCGTCAGACGGCTGCGATGGGCCGTTGACCCGTCAGACGCCCCAAAGTGGGCCCCAAAAAAGGTCAACTCTGCCCTCATAAGGTATACATGATCAAACATACGTCATTTTATAGGGAAAATTACTAGAAAAACGAATATCATTCGTCAGACGGGCTGCGTTGGGCCTTTGACCCGTTTGGTAACCCCCAAAGTGGGCCCCCAAAAAAGTCAATCTGCCCTCATAAGGTATACATGATTTAAACATAAGTCATTTATAGAGCTGGTTACCAGGAAACGAATATCACTCGTCAGACGGGCTGCGTTGGGATTTGCCTTGTCAAACGCCCCCCGAAGTGGCCCAAAAAAGCCAAATTTGACCTCATAAGGTATACATGATTAAAAAATACGGCATTTTATAGAAAAATTTACCACGGAAAAGAATACCACTCGTCAGACTGGCTCTGTGGGGCCTTACCCGCCACCCCCCCCCCCCCCAAAAAATAAAGTTTTAAAAAAGGTTTGTCTTGAATACTTACGAAAATATGTTGGATTCAATCGGATTTGTGTGATAATATGTAGTCATGATGTTTAAGCATATTTTGGGTCATTGAGCCCTGCAACTACCACTTTTTTCATTTTTTCGGAATATCTAGATCGATGAATAAATCAGGAAGACATGTTACACTTCGTCTTATGGTTATTATAAAATTAATAAAGGTGTATGTATAGGGTATAGGTTTAGGGTGTACACTGTAAAGAGTGTTTTAATTTAAATTTTTTTACAAATGAAGAGTTGTGTTTAATTTACTACTTGTTACATGATACTATACGGATTCAACCTATTAAAGTATATCCTTAAACTGTTGCATATTGTATAACGATACAAGAAAATCATTGACAATCAATTACTTTTATCATATAAGTAATTATATCATATTAATCATAAGTTACGTAAATAATTAACATCATATGATAACCTATTAAGCAATAATCTTTAATATGTGTTGAATCATGTAAATAGTTTTTATAAGTTACAAACAATTGAGGGTTAGAATTTATCAATTGGTTTGTCTCCAGACATCAAAACTTCCATACATTCGTTATCACCGTATGTTTTAACTTTTTATCATAGTAATCTTCAGAAGTAATCATCATCATATCACAAGTAAGAATTTGTTATGTGTGAAATCATACAAGTAGTTTATATAAGTTATACAAACAATTAAAGATTAGAATATATAAATTGGTTTGTTACAATTAGCTTCAAATATCAAAACTTCTAACACATGCGTTATCACCGTACGCTTGTACGCTTAAACATTTTATTAGTTATCATCATCATATCATAACATACGTAATAATCTTTTACATGCGTTGAAACATGCAAATACTTTTCATAAGTTAAAGACAATTGAGGATTAGAATAAAAATAAATTGTTCAAAAATCAAAGCTGTAATCACATTTGACATCATGTACGCTGCTTCTGAAACATCTATGTCATCATCCTCATCGAAATCCTCTACTTCTAAACGCATTGCATAATCTCATCAACTGACAAAGGGTACAGATCATCCAGGAACCATCTTGGTCTGTATTTAACATCTCTATATATACATAATGGATTTTTTTAAATTTCTGTCTATGGAACCAATTTAACAGCGTCATAGTTGCCTATACAATAAAACCAAGGTGGCTAAGCTCGAGAAAACCAGGCTTTGACGCAGAGCGCAGAGGTAAAATCTGGATCACTTGGAAGCTCTATCGTTGGTCCTATCGGTTGTGCTTTTCACTAAAATGAAAGAAAGAATGTGTAATAAGGGGTATCTTGGCACATTTTCTAATATTGCTCACTTTTCTTATTAACTGACCGTAAATATGACACCAAACTGTTAATTTGTAGTAATTTACTAATTTTGTGTAGGAGACAAATATTTGAAATCTCAAAATGTGCTTAGATAGCGACACACGCTCATCCTTTCTGAACAGCCTCCCAAAAATGCAGATTTTTGGATGAAAATTTAAGGTAAAATCAGTATGTTCTGTATGTGAAATTAGCTTGATCTGACGATCAAGCGTGTTGTTAAAAGGGCATTTATCATTGTAAAAAAAGATGGCCCGAGCTTGGCAAACAGTCTTAAGGGCAGATTGGACATCTTTGGGGGCCAACTTTGGAGGTAACCTAACAAGTCAAAGCTCCAACGCAGCTCGTCTGACGAGTGATATTCGTTTTCTGGGCTAACTTCTTCTATAATTTTCTTATCTTTCAATCAAGTAAAATTAATAAGGGCACAAACGACCTTTATAATTGTTCGGAGGGCACAATCAGGGAAACTGAAGAAGCACAGACCCGAACGCAGCCCGTGGGCGGGGGGCACTTTGGGGGCATCTGACGGGTCAACGGCCCAACGCAGCCCGTCTGACAAGTGATATTCGGATCGCTGGTAATTTTTCTATAAAATGACGTATGTTTGAATCATGTATACCTTATGAGGGCAGAGTTGACCTTTTTTGGGGCCCACTTTGGGGGCGTCTGACGGGTAAACGCCCTAACGTTGACTTGTAAGACGTGAATTTTTGAAAATGACTTGAATTTCCGCTTCTATTCCAATGGTCAAACCATATGTACCCAATGAGGGGAGACTTTATGTTGCGAGCTCTCGGTCTATATGGTTTACTTTCTTGGGGTAATGCTGCCGATTATCATTTGAGTAAAATATCGACCTTACAAAATAAATTAGTCCGCTTAATTCGACCACCACGTTATGATTACCTTTCTACTCGTGAAACATATTTTATGCAATGTGCTTCCTGTAGAAAAACTGTTTAAATATAAAATTATTGTAACATACTACTTTAAAAATGAATTTAAAGATATAATACTAAAAAATAAAGTCACTCGTAGTTTTCACACTGTTCAATTTATTGTACCTTCGTTTAATAACAAATATGGCCAACGGAGATTAGAATATTTAGTACCAAAGCTATTAAATGAATTGCCTATCTTTTTAACCATGTGTTCATACTTCAGTGAAATCAAACGGAATTTAAAAGATTATTTGTTGAATACATAAAGGTTTTCACCAATTTTTGACTAAATTGCTTTTGTTTGTTTTTTGTGTGTGTTTCTGAATCATTAACATTGATTCTTTGGAAATTCCGCTGTTTTTGATTTGATTCGATTGATTAATTTTTGTACAATTATTATAAGGTATTATTCTTTGTTATTTCTAAACGAAATGTCTATTAACAATCTGTGTTTATTTTATTTATTTTTTGTATTTAATCTGTATAGGTGTTGGTTGTGCATACATGTAAGTGACCGGTGGGCTCTCAATATTTGTTCTATGCGCCCCACTAATAAGCTGTTTTGCAGCTTAGTGGGAAAATATTTATGTTCCGAATAATGTATATTGCAAAGTATGTACAATAAAAAAAAAAAATATATATATTATTATTATTATTATTATTATTATTATTATTATTATTATTATTATTATTATTATTATTATATTATATATTATATTATTATTATTATCAACTGGGCACCTCATATTCACTCGATCTGTAAGCGCCTACGAGCCTGCCTTCGGCAGTGTTTTTTTCTTAAATACGTTTTACCGTTTTCAGTGTTGCGTAATGTTTATATCGCTCTTGCAGAATCTATTATATCTTATGGTCTACTTGTTGGGGGAATTCCTCTGACTGCCACTTAAATAAAATTCGTGTACTACAAAAAAAAGCTTTTACGCCAAATAAGACCTCGCCATTGTCAAACTCTATCGACTCCGGAGACATACCTCTTTTGCAACCTTCTTCCTGTTGACGGCTTTTTCACGTACCAACTTTTAATAAAATATAACTTTAAAAATGATTATAAAATTCTTGCGCAGAGAAATAAATGGAAAACAAAAATTTGCAATTCCGGGAAGTAATAATAAATACGGTCAAAGGCGCCTAGAGTGTTTAGTTCCCGAAGCTTTTAATGACTTACCTGATCAGTTATTAAATTTTACAAAAATTTCCGAGGTCAAGCAAGAAATAAAAATATATTTGTTGTCTAAATTGAGTGCTCTTGCCTAAATCTGTTTTGCTCTTATCTTGTTTCGTACTCATCCTTTACCTATATTTCTGACAAGTTTCCGATATGTTAAGAACAAAAGCCTTGAAGTTGTGTAGTGTTTCTTTTTTTCATTTTTAATTTACGGTTAATCTACCTCAATTTGTTTATTTAATGTTTGTGATTTGTATATGTTTTTTCATAATGATTCCTTCCTCTATGGTTGTTTTTGTTTAGTTTATTTGAAGTTGTTTATTCCACAGATGAGCCCGGATAATGGGCTTTGTGGGTTTCCTTGAGATGTAACAATGTAAATTTGTGTTTTGCGGAAATAAATTGATTATTTAAAAAAAAAATTATTATTATTATTGATTTATTGTATTACTATATACACATGTATAAAAAGATTTGAACCTGCAGATAAGCTGTTTTGCAGCTTCGCAGGACAATCGATTGTATCTGTAAATAAATTGTTCAATAAAGGCAACTTTAAAAAAATAAAAATAAAAATACTATTATTATTATTATTATTATTATTATTATTATTATTATTATTATTATTATTATTATTATTATTATTATTTATATTATTATTTTTACTATTATTACTATTATTAATGAGATCAGTCCAGTTATTGCCCTATTAATTAACTTATCCTTGAAGGAGGGTATTATTCCAGAAACGTTGAAAACATCTGTTGTCAGGCCAATTTTCAAAAAGGGCGACCATTTGAAATATGTCAATTATAGGCCAATTGCCATTATGTGTAGCATTGAAAAAATACTTGAAAGATACGTGGCAAATTGCTTAATAGATTACATGACGAAATTTAAAATAATAAACGAACAACAATATGGATTTCAAGGAGGAAAAAGTACAGTAGACCTTTTGGCATCCTTTTCTGACCTAGTTAATACTAAGCTAGACGAAAATTTTAACATTTTATGTATGTTTATCGATATAAAAAAGCATTTTAACAACCTTGATCTTAATAAGCTGCTAGATGCGTTGGAAAGTATTGGGGTTAGAGGTACATTGTTAAATTGGTTTAAAAATTATTTATCGAACAGAAAGTTAATTGTAAGAATAGGCGAAGTGCGGAAGTGTATAGTGAAGCAAAGTCATGCAGCAGTGGCGTACCACAAGACTCTATTTTAGGACCTCAACTTTACTTAATATATATGTAAATATTATGGTTAAGTATATTATCAAGTGCATTGCTTTTTTGCTACGCTGATGACTTTGCTTTAGTGTCTATCCATAAAAACGTAAAAATTGCAGAAAGATACTTGCAAAATGATTTTCTAAATTTACTCAGGTGGAACCATGACGTAAGGCTAATCGTAAATATTGAAAAAACAAAGATTGTGCACATTTCTATCCGCTAAACGCGGGTCGAAATACTAACATCAATGTTATTGCCCACAATTTTGAATGCTTACATCTGAACGCGGGTAAAATTGATCTGGATTGTTCGTGTGATACATCAATTGCAACTGTTTACAGCCATCCGTATGTGGGGTTGGAGATTGATAGTAACTTTAGTCGGAATATACAAGCTGAGAAAATATGTAAACGCTTAAGGTCATGCGCTTACCAATTATATGCAGTTAAAAGTATTTTACCATTTAAATATGTAAAGATGGTTTATATAGCCCTTGCAGAGTCGGTTATTTCTTACGGTCTGTTAATTTGGGGAAATGCTTCGTTATCACAACTTAATAGCATAATCTCTATTCAAAATAAAATAATGAAGATGATCACTTTTGAAAATAATTTAAGCACTTTAGAATGTTATAGACTACAAAACGTTTTACCTTTACAGAAATTATTCACATATAAATTAGTTTTGAAACATTTTTTCGTTAATACTCACAAAAATTGTATAAATCACACTACTTCTACTCGCTCCAAATCTTCGGAAGTATACCAGTTGCCACGGGTTGCAAATAAGTATGGTAAAAGAACACTTAGCTACACTATACCTTTCTTTTTTTAAAGTATTCCGAAGAACATCAGAGATTTAGAGACTATTTATGAAATCAAAAGAGAGCTAAAGGCATTTTTATTACGAAATATGCAGTGAAGTTAGGGTTGTTGTGTATTTGTACTTGTGAATTTGTTACATAAGTGTTTCATAATTTAATGTACATGAATTAGCACTCTAATATTTCACTGTTCTATATCTGTTCTATTCAATGTTTATTCACTGTATTATCTGCAAACTGTTGCTTCACAAAAATGTTTTTGGCTGGTATAAGTATTTAATATGCACATTAATCACTTGTTTTTATCTACTATTTCAATCTTTTATTTTAGTGTTATATATTTTTATTTTTATTTTATTTTTTATTACACGCTGAGTCATTCACTGCTTACTGTTACTTACTGTTACTTCACTAATTATTGTATTGCTATCTAGAATTTTGATATATTGAATTATTTAAAAATCATTATTTCACATGCATGATTTTCTTAAATGTAACATGTTCCACAGTTAAGCTGTCCTGTGCAGCTTGTGGATGGCCGAACTTGTTTGATAAAAAAATGTATAAGAGATGTATTTCAATAAAAAAAAAATAAATAATAATAATAATAATAATAATTATTATTATTATTATTATTATTATTATTATTATTATTATTATTATTATTATTATTATTATTATTTATTATTATTATTATACTTCAATTATTTATTATTATTATTACACTATTATTATCCCTTACTACAATGGTTCAAGAGCTATTTGAAAAATAGGAAGTTCGGCAACGTTTACAGCGTAACTAAATTCATAAAATCAGGGGTGACACAAGGATCAATTTTAGGGCCATTATTGTACTTGATATGTAAATGGAATGACGCGATATTTTAAATAATGTTATGCGTATTTCTTTACCGATGATTCAGCACTCGTTGTGGTACATAAGATCCAACCAAAAACAAAAATTTGTAAAAAAAAAAAAAACGGTAGCCAAGCTCTCCTTCAAAAGTCTTCGGCTGTGAATGCTGTAAGATATAGAAGTTGGACCAAGCTTTTTTTCTTCCTCCCTAGTTTCGTTTTGAAAATAAGTAAGATCATTTCGCCTGTTGACGAGCGCCAAGCCAACGATTTTTGTGGTAAAAAAGTTAAAATTTTAAACTCGAAATCATAAAAAAAATGGCTTGGCCATTGAATTTGGTTCATGGCCAAGATTTTTTTTATGATTTCGAGTTTAAAAATTTTACTTTTTATACAACAAAAAAAGTTGGCTTGGCGCTCGTCAACAGGCGAAATGATCTTACTTATTTTCAAAGCGAAACTAGGGAGGAAGAATAAAAAGCTTGGTTCAAGTTCTATATCTCACAGCATTCACGGCCGAAGACTTTTGAAGGAGAGCTTGGCTGCCGTTTTTTTTTTTTTTTTTACTAATTTTTGTTTTGCAAATTATTGAGTCAGTGTATAGTCATGTGTACCTTGGTATTGAAATTGACAAGTGCTTTTCGTGGGAAAATCATATCATTAAGTTATGTAATCGGATTCGCCCATGTGCAGCACAATTATACCACTTAAAGTACATTCTCCCTTACAACTTACTGCGAACGGTTTATATTTCTTTAGTTGAGTCAATCATCTCTTATGCTGTGTTGGCCTGGGGAAATGCCTCAAATGTGTACATAAATCAAATTTCCAACTTGCAGATAAAGATTTTAAAAACCCTCCTTCCTAATCACATAACTGAGCTGTGTTCCTCAAATGAACTTTTCGAAATAACTGGTTTGCTCCCTGTAAATAAGTTGTTTACGTATAGGTTAATCTCAAGTTAATGAGTATAAAATCGAAATCGACCAAAACATCTCCACAAGAACGAAGGCCGCTAATAACTTTCGAGTTCCACTTTGTGTAAACTAGGCCGCTTCGCGAACGCTTTTTCCTGTCGCGTTGATGGATGAGCTTTTTTGGAATATTTCTGTCCAATGATTACGTTTTTTTGTGGAATATCCTTACTTTTTCTATAGTTAATTGATATTACTTGTTCATTATACACCTGTAAAAGGCTTATATTAAAACCTTTATTTCTATGAATTTTGACCAACTTTTTCAACTTTTTCTTTCACGAGGCACTACATTACTATAATCTTTATGTCAATGTAAAATATGAACGATGTATCCCCACCAGTTTGGTCAAAATCGACCCAAATATCACGAAAATATCGTATTAAAAACCGAAGAAAAAATCGTAAAAGTACGATTTCTATAAGAAATATTTTTTCAAATGTCTCTAAAATCATAACATATATAATTTTGTGATTTTAAACGTTCCTATAAAGTTTCATCAATATCGGAGTAGCCGTTTGCCAAATATCACGAAAATATCGCACTAAAAATCGTAAAAGTACGATATTTATGAGAAATATTTCTTCGATTGTACCCAAAAACAATACAGCTCTAAGTTCAGAGATTTCGAAGGTCCCCTCCAATATTCATCAAGATCGCATATGCCGTTTGCCCGGTAGAGAGCGAACACTAGAAACTAACAAAAACAAAACACCCGAGCTATTTTTCTTGGGGTAACGTAAGTAAAAAACAAACAAAAAAACACAAAGTCAAATTGAAGTCTTCGCTTCGCTCATCCAACAAATATGGTGAAAGGTCGTTAAAAACTAGTGTACCGCAGCGTTTCAATTTATTGTCTAAAGAACTAAAAGATTTAGATGAAATTAGTAAAGTTAAGTTAAAAGAAAAAGAATTTCTCTTGTTAAATGACGTTTAATTTTGTATGACGTTTAATTTTGTATAAAATTTATCCAATATTATTTATTTAATTGTTATAAATACTATTTTAATGTGCTGGCTGAATGTATCCATAATTGATAATAATTTCTCGATTTGATTAATCGGGAAACACTCCCGTGGGTGAAATAGTTTTTATTTACTACAATTCAGAAATTAAAAAAGTCCGCCCCAACCAAAATAATAATTTGGCAACTGCTCAATGTGTTTACGATTATTGACATATTGTATCGATTATACTAGGAAAACGCTAGAGTCCCGCCGCGTTGAATGATGAGCTTTTTATAGTTTTTAGTTTGCGTGGCATATCTTTACTTTTGCAAGTGCTTTGTTTTGTTGCCTACGCATTGAAGTGATTGTTGTCAAGTTTCTATTGTTTCTTGTCAATTGGTATTTTTTACCTTAAAAAACATATGAATCGCTAGATTCAGAAACCCACACAAGTCCTTGATACATAGTTCTGAGATAATCACAAAAAACTACCCATTACAAACGGTTTTATATTTTATGACTTCCAACAAGCAGTTATCTTAAGAAGACCTATTTTGCAATAATTTTTGACATATAGACATTTAAAAAAAAATTAATTGTTGAGCAATTAATCATTGTATGTGACGGACTTATGGCGTTTATGAATCTAAGACCTTTGTACTGTATATTTTATTAAGAAAATAGAAGAAAATTGTATTGAAACATAGTCTTTTAATGTAAGTTAAATTAAGAAAGTTAAATTCAAAGAACAACAACAACACATGCCAGTTGGCATGTTCTTACATGTCAACTTTAGTAGGCTAAGATTGTTTATAGTGGTATGTAGAGCTTAATGGCTAGTCTTCTTCATCCAAATTCTCTACAGAATCTTTGTCTAGCATAGACCAAGTAAACAAATCATTGTAGAAGTACATATACTCCTCAGGTATGTATTGCGTAAGTTTTTTTATGTCCTGCATTTTTTTAACATTGATTGGCACCTGCCCTTCTACATAAGTCTCTTTATCGGGCAATGCTAACTCCGCAAAGTTAGTGTTTTTCAGCAGGAATGTATTTGGTATCATTCCATCAATGGTTGCATATGTGCACAATACACCAGTTTTTTTATAATCATACACAAATTGCATATAATTTGAAATTTGGAGGTATTCTATATATATATATATATATACTAAATATATATATATACATACTATATACTAGCAGATGAACTAGTAATAACACCTCTTTTTCGCTTCACTTTAATAACATCTTGCTGTAAATCTGCCATTATGTCAAGTGTGTAAACAACAGCTGTGACTGACTCCACAGCCTTCTTGAGATTCCACAGGCTTCTGACAGAAACCCCACAAGTCCAGGACTTGTGTGGTTTCTGCATATAAGTCAACAATCCAACCCATACATAATACCCTTGGAGCATATGGACTTGTGGTGTTTCTACGTGAAAAGGTAGAGGGACCCTAAAAGAACAAAATTTTTGGACCAAAGTCGATATCCCCAATTAGTGACTTGTGGGGTTTCTGCATCTAGTGATTCATATATTAAAAGCTTTATTTCTATGGATTCTGGCTAACTTGTTCAACTTTTTTTTCAAAAGGTACTACATCCAGTGTTGTGCCGTTATCTAGATAATGTTATTTAGATTATCATCTAGATAATATTGTGTTATCTATTATCTTATCTAGATAACATGATTTCAAAGTATCTATTATCTTATCTCAGATAATATTTCTGGTTATCTATTATCTGAATCTTCACATTAGATAACAGATACAAAAAATCAGAATCACTATCAATAAATGCTAACACGTCGTCAAAAATAGTGTGTTTTTTTATCATGATTTTCAATGGGAAGATTTAGATTGGCCAAAACCTAATGAATACTAAGTCGCTTCGCGAACGCTTTTTTAGTCGCATTGATAGATGAGCTTTTTGTAAGTTTTTATATGCGTGGGATAACAATAAAATGCAAAATATCTCGAGGCCCAAAGACTTGCTTCTGTAAGCATGGTAGGTGATTATTGTCAAGTTTCTACATACTTGATAATACTTGTTAATTATAGACCTATAAAAGGCTTTTGTTAAAACCTTTATTTCTATGAATTTTGGCAAATTTTTCAACTTTTTCTTTCAAAAGGCAGTACATCACTATAATCTTAATGAACATGTAAAATATGAACGTTGTAGCCCCATCCGTTTGGTCAGTATCGTCCCAAACATCACGAAAATATCGCATTAAAAATGGAAAAAAATCGTAGAACAATTCATGAGAAATATTTCTTCGATTGTACCCAAAAACGTGGCAAGTCTAAGTTCAGAGAAAACGAAGGTCGTGTCAAATTTTCATCAAGATCGCATATGCCGTTTGCCCGGTAGAGAGCGAACGAACAGACAGGAAAACAAACAAAAAAACACCCGAGCTAATTTTTTGTTTGTCTTCCCCTTTGCAATATCTTCGTTTAACTTGACCAGGGAAAAATTTATTTTTTATTTGAACTTAAGCTTAGATCGTATTATTTTGAACTTTTCAAAATTTCGCCTACAAGCTAACAAACATGAACTTTCTGAAAGATCAATTTCGTTAATATTTGAATAGCAAACTTAGCTTTAAAAAGGCCCATTTAAAAAATAATATCCCAAACATTTCAGTCAAACTATCCTTCCCTGTTCTATATAGGCCTCAAAATAATGCAACTGATAAAATATATTTGTTAGCATTGTAATTTCTTATTGTGTGTACTTATGTAGGGTAAAACATTTTTTCATATTGTTATTGCATGCCTTTTCAGCCAGGTAAGTGGGCTACCCTTTTCTAATAAAGTGGGTTGTTATGTTCCAAACCAAACTTTACGAGTTTAACCTTTACTACTGGACTTGAAGGTAAATATATAAATACTATATAGGCCTATTATAGACAATAGACCTAGACTAGAACCCTGAAACGTATTACTGAAAATTGAATTGGGTCTTTAAGCCGATTTTTTTTTGTAAAAGTATCTATTATCTATTATCTAGATACATTGCCAGTATATGTATCTATATCTAGATACAATTCATGTCCATTATCTATTATCTGTATCTAGATACTTTTTTAGGAAGAGTATCTTATCTTTATCTAGATAATATTTTTGGTTATCTGGCACAACACTGACTACATCACCATAACCTTAATGTCCATGTATAATATGAACGTTGTAGCCCCACCCGTTTGGTCAGAATTGGCCCAAATGGCACGAAAATATCGCACAAAAAATCAAAAAACTTATATTGAAAGCTTTATTTTTATAGATTCTGGCAAACTTTTTCAACTTTTTCTTTTAAAAAGCAATACATCACCATTACCTTTATGTCCATGTGAAATATGAACGTTGGAGCCCTACCCGTTTGGTCAGAATCGGCCCAAATGTCACGAAAATATCGCATTAAAAATCGGAAAAAATCGTAAAAGTACGATATTCATGAGAAATATTTCTTCGATTGCACCCAAAAACGTAGCAAGTCTAAGTTCAGAGATTTCGAAGGTCCTGTCAAATTTTCATCAAGATCGCATATGCCGTTTGCCTGGTAGAGAGCGACAAACAGACAAAAATACAAAAAACAAAACAAAACAAACAAACAAAAAACAAAAAAAAAACACCCGAGCTAAATTTTTTGGGGGGTCAGTGAAATTGAAGTCTTCGCTTCACTCGCTTCGCTCATCCAATTATATTATTTAGTATTAAGTATAATGTCTTGTGTCTGACATAATTTGATATTGATTTTATGCTCTTACATTGTCCGTAATTTTGTATATTATAATTAGCCCACAGACAAGCTTCTGATGAAGCTTTGTGGGATATCGAATCTAATAGAATATGTTTGATGTGTAATGATATGCTTCATTATTAATAAAAAATTTAAAAAAATTATTGGATGATAGCAATTGTCATAAAAGAACGCCCCGACTGGGCATCGAACCCACAACCTCTGGCTCTAACCAATTGAGCTATCGAGACACAAGACACACCTTCATTAAATTGCTATTTGTTGTGGCTGTTGACATCCATGATATGAATCGAACAGGAAACTGCAATGTAGCTGTCATTATTGAAAGAACACATGGAAAAATCCAATCACTTCTCATCTCCCATGAGTTGGGTAGTATGAATATAATATATGTTTAAAGCATAAGCCTGCTAATGACATTATTATTGAATGAGCATTTTTCACAAAATTATGCTCCGACTGGGGATCGAACCCAGAACCTCTGGCTTAATGCGCCATAGCTCTAACCAATTGGGCTATCGAAACACAAGACACACTTTCATTAAATTAGAGAGCTTTGCTGCCGTTTTTTTTTTTTTTATTTTTACAAATTTTTGTATTTGTGGGTTAACTTTATATTACCAATATATTATGCTTTTCGTACACGTTGTGGAAGATAGTTTCTATAGTTACAGATTAAAACTAGATCTATAAAACCTTGATTTCGATGATTTCTGGTTAACTTTTATAACGTTAACCCCTCACATGGCACCATATTATTAGTCAAACTTAAATATCCATGTAAAATTATATCGTTGTACACTCATCCGTTTGTTGTGAATCGCCATGAAATTGAAAACGACTCGGCGGAGGAGTTACGGAACATGATTTTGACCATGATCCATTCCATTTTTAACCCAGAAGGAATGTTCGCACCAAAACAAAAATTGGCATGGGTTGTCTAGTACCTAAATACAAATTTTCCACCGGCCGGAAGCAGAATCGCAATTTTCAAAAGCGTGCAGATGTTCCGTATCCCCGCAGTTGTATTTGAACGGCTCACACGAAAAATATTAAATTTGGGGGGGTGGTGGGGGGGGGGGGGTTAATACTGCTAAATGCTTGTGTTGGTGCACACCCTTCAGGTGTCACTCTCTCGTCGGTCACATGAACTTTAGTTTAGGTACATTTCTCCACTCTTTGGCAGATGGCGCACGCCTGCTTGTTCTTACATCTAGCTGACCCAGTTTCCGGAGAGTGGAGGGTGTCTTTGTGTCGGTCAACAACCCCCGACAGACAAGTGCGGACTCTCGAGGCTCACGTTACGGCCACACGCACAGGTTTCACGGCTCGCTACGGCCAACTGTACACTACGTACATAATTTTAGTTTACCTAATTGTTAGTTGTTTCGTGCTATTCATACTTGTGTACTACTGTGCTACGTATAATTCAATAATATTCAGTTCCTATGGATGTACTAATTAGTTCGTAATTTATTCCTGGTCCTCCGATTATTATAAGTTAAGTTTTAAGTTTTATTTTAAGTATTTTATTATTAGAAAGCCACTCGGACCCAAACATTGGTCCTCCGGGCCGGATTGGTGAAGTAAGTTGTGTATCTCGATCTTTGAGTGATATTATTTGCGCGTCGCGTTGTGAAAACATTCCTCGAGCAGGACAGCACGCTAGCTTCGTCGGGCTCCGTCTGCGTGCAACACCGGCTTATTTGCTCTCGGCTTCACGCGGGAAGCCAGCCGTGCTCAGAGCCGTGCGCGCAACAAGGACCTGTACGCTGGTACGCGCTCGTTTCGTCACACGCGGGAGCTGAGTTGAGCGCCGCCCACCTGCGGCCGTCATCTCCAGGTCTCCAGTTCGACCACCGCCGTTGACACTGCCGTTGATATATCAGGTCAGATTATTCCTTGTTCTATTCCTTGTTTCCATTTGGCATTTCTCTTGGCATAATGGACCCAGCACACAAAAAGTTATTACTCAAAAAGAGAGGTTTAGTCAAGGCGACAATCACACGTATTGCAACCTTCGTTGAAAAATATGACGCCAGCACTGATGACATCAATCTAATCAGGTCTAGATTAGAACAGGTTCTTAATTCTTGGGAATCATACAATGAAGTGCAGTATGATTTAGAATTAAATGATGAAGATGATCATTCATCTGATCGTGAAAACTTTGAAAATGCATATCACGCCGTGAAGGCCAAAATCACGACGCTATTAGAACCTGCCGTTATTCCAGGTCCTGCAGCCGGTCCTGGAAGCACAGGAGGTTGCAGTCATGCACCCAGTGACGGTATGCGTGTACAGCTACCTACCATTAAATTGCCTACCTTCAGTGGCGACTACAGTAAGTGGGTACATTTTAAGGATATCTTTGATAGTCTAGTTATCAATAACCAAGCGTTATCAAGTGTACAGAAACTTCATTATCTTTTGTCTTCCTTGTCGGGCGAGGCCCATTCAATGATCACATCGCTGCCAGTTTGCGATGCAAATTTTACAGTTGCATGGGACATGTTGCGGGAAAGATACCAAAACAATAGACTTATTGCAACTCGCCATGTCAAGGAATTATTGAATTTACCAATGGTTAGTCGAGAATCAGCTACTGACTTACGCGCTCTCCTTAACCAGCTGAAAGGCAACGTGAATGCCATTGAAGCTTTGAAAATGGAAACGCCAGTTCACGAGTTACTGTTGTCTCAGCTAATGTTAGATAAGCTAGATTCGTCTTCCCGTAATCAATGGGAAACTAGCCACACTACGGCCGATATACCTAGTCTTGAATCACTCTGTTCATTTTTGGAACAGAGATGCCAAGCACTGGAGGTCATCTGCTCAGGTAATAAGAATAAGCCTAATAGCAGTGCTCAGTCTACCCAGAAGGAACGAAGGCAAGGAAGGGCAAGTTACGTTGCTTCTACAGAACCAACTTGTTTGTACTGTAAGGGTAAGAGTCATCGTATTTATAAATGTTTAAAATTCCAACAACTCGATGTGCAACAGCGTTCTGACTTTGTGAAGAAGCATACATTATGTTTCAATTGTCTCGAAGACGGACATTACAGTAATGTATGCCAATCTACAAACTGCAAAAAGTGTGACGCAAAACATCACACTCTCCTGCACAGTACCGGGCACATGGGAACTGGAAGCACTCAGACGTACAGTGCAACCCACTCTCAACGAACTACGTCCAATGATGACGGAAATAGGCCAGCGGCTAATAGTCAGGCAACAAACAGTTATTGTTCCATGAAGGTACAGTCACACTTGCAGGTACTTCTCTCCACGGTCCTGGTAAGGGTGCGCGACAGCTGTGGTCAACTGCACACTTGCAGAGCACTCCTGGACTCAGGATCTCAAGCGCACTTCATTTCCGAATCATTAGTACAGCGGCTTCGTTTAAAGAAACATCACAATCGGTTTCCCATACACGGAGTAAATGATTCTACGTCGGAAACCAAGTACTGCGTCACACTCGAGCTTCAATCTACTAGTGGTCAATACAATGCCACAATCGGTAGCTCAGTGTTGCCACGAATAACTGGAAACACTCCAGCAACACTTATCAAGCATGATACTTGGGGTCTGCCATCGGATATTAACCTGGCCGACCCTACCTTCTTCACGCCGGGGAAGATTGACTTACTCATCGGTGCGGAGATATTCTTTGATCTGTTGCTCCCTGAGCAAAGAACGAGACCGGGCAACTATCCTGTTCTCCAGAACACCAAACTTGGGTGGATATTGTCTGGACGCATGCAGTTGCAGGTGGAAGAACCTGAACGTTGTCCACGGCAAGCATTTTTTGTACGTAATGACGACACGTCCTTACAACAATCAATGCAACGCTTCTGGGAGATCGAAGAGATCGATAAGCCAATCATCAGAACGAATGAAGAAAAGCACTGTGAAAGTCACTTTGTGGAAAACACTGTCCGAGACGTTACAGGTCGCTTTATCGTACGCCTTCCCCTCAAACGAGACCCAACGGAGCTTGGTGAATCGCACTGGACAGCCAGTAAAAGACTGCAACAGATCGAGAGACGCCTCAACAGAGACCCTCATCTGGATGCAGAGTACAAGTCATTCATGGACGAGTACGAGAACCTCGGGCACATGCAAGTCGTCAGACGCCCAGATGAAACTTCATCACCGACATACTATCTGCCACATCACCCTGTCTTTAAGGAGTCAAGTACTTCCACTAAGGTCAGGGTAGTATTTGATGCTTCAGCCAAAACCAGCAACGGCACATCGCTAAATGACATGCTCCTGGTTGGCCCTACAATCCAACAAGACCTCATGAGCGTTGTTCTTAGGTTTCGGTTGCATCAGTTTGTCTTTACAGCAGACATTTCAAAGATGTACCGGCAAATTCAGATGAACCCTGCTGACTACGATCTGCAACGTATCCTCTGGGGAAGAAACGCAGATGGTACCCCTCGAGAGTCGACACTCACCTATGGTACCGCCTCAGCCCCGTTCATAGCAACCAGGTGTCTCCATCAACTGGCAGACGATGAACGAGACCGCTTCCCCAAGGCGGCAGAAATCGTGAAGCGCGACATGTATATAGACGACGTCCTCTCTGGAGGTGACACCATCGACGAGGTGCTTGAACTTCAAGACCAAATGATAGATCTTCTCAACAATAGTGGAGGATTCCCCCTACGCAAGTGGTGTGCCAACCATCCCGCTCTCCTCGCAGCGATTCCGGCAGATTGGCGTGAATCCCAGCTACCTTTTCGATTCGACAATGATGATCAAGTAAAAACATTAGGGCTACTGTGGTATCCGGTATCAGACCAGTTGCAGATTGTGAACGCCACTAGTCGGCCACACAATGACGCTTCTCAAAGGTCACCTAATAAACGGCAAATTCTTGCTATATTGCATCTATCTTTGATCCATTGGGACTCGTCAGTCCAGTGGTTATCTTGTGTAAAATGTTTATGCAACTGTTATGGCAAGAAAAGCTTGGTTGGGACGATAGCCTTCCTGAAGATTTACTGCAACAATGGCAGCAAATCCAGGACTCGCTCCCAATGATAAACACTATCTACATAGACAGATTGGTGTTGGCTCACGGTCTTCCTAAAGACATTCAACTCCATGCGTTCTGTGATTCTTCTGAACAAGCTTATGGAGCCTGCCTCTATCTTCGGTCGACAAATGAGCATGGTGTAATCACCACGAAGTTACTGTGCTCAAAGTCAAAGGTAGCGCCCCTTAAGAAGTTATCCATTCCGCGCTTAGAGTTATGTGGAGCCTTGCTACTTGCAAGATTGTTGAAGAAAGTCCTATCCGCTGTCCATATCCGTGTCACCAATAGACACTTTTGGACTGACTCGACAGTAGTTCTAGCCTGGATCACAGCTAGTCCTGCTAAATGGAAAACGTTCGTGGCCAATCGCGTGGCTGAAATCCAAGAATGTTCATCAACTCACGAATGGCATCATGTAAGATCACAGGAAAACCCTGCAGACCACATCTCTCGGGGAGTGAACCCTCGAGATTTACGAGACTTATCCATTTGGTGGAATGGTCCTGAATGGCTACGGCAACACACCACGTGTTGGCCAAACAACATCGTCTCCGATCTTCCTGTAAAACAAGATTTGGTCAAGACTGAAGCCACCAGCCAGCCCAAAGGAAATGTTTCTCTCTTGGCATCGCAACCAACCACGGTAGAGCTCATTGAACGGTTCTCCAAGTTATCTACACTCCAAAGAGTCGTTGCCTATTGCTTGCGTTTTGCTAATAACTGTCGCATACCTGCACAAGCCCGATTGCAGTCAACGTTATCGTGCCAAGAGTTACGCAGTGCACTAGAAACCTGCATTACAGTAGTGCAGCTCTCTTGTTACCGTGCAGAGATCAAGAATATGTCCTCTTCGGTTTCATTGCCCCCCAAGAGTGAACTTAGGCATCTAAATCCATTCCTAGATGGTAAAGGGATACTTCGTGTAGGCAGTCGTTTGCAACTTGCAAACCTGTCCTGTGACAACAAGTTCCCTATCATCTTGCCTCCTCATCATTGCTTAACAGCATTGATAATATCAGCAGAACATCTGCGTCTGCTACATGCTAATCAGCAACTACTGATTTCTTCGCTGCGCCAACACTACTAAATACCTAATGTACGCCGTATAGTGAAGAGCACGATTCACAAGTGTGTCACATGTTTCAAGCTCAAGGCTGAAACATCCAAACAACAGTGCATAGGGTAACACCAGTACGTCCCTTCCTTTATGCTGGAGTTGACTATGCTGGCCCTATCCAACTCAAATGTGGTACTCCACGGAGTAAGACCACTGTGAAGGCTTACATCGCAGTGTTTGTGTGTTTTGCAACGAAGGCAATTCACTTAGAACTTGTTAGTAGTTTAAGCACTAACGCATTCATCGCAGCCTTCCGAAGATTCGTTAGCCGTCGAGGAATGAGCGCACACATCTACAGCGACAACGGTACAAACTTTGTCGGAGCAGATCGTGAACTGATGGAGCTTCAAACCCTACTGAGAAATCAAGAACATCAATCTCATGTCAGGAATCATGCAGGAGCAGAAGGTTGCACGTGGCACTTCATACCTCCAGGTTCTCCACACTTTGGAGGATTGTGGGAGGCAGCAGTGAAGTCTCTTAAAGGAATTATCTCATCTTGGTTGCACTCCATAGCATATCTTTAACCATTTAATTTCACGGAAAAAGATGTTAGATGCAGCTTGATCGGACATCTGGTTGCTAAGTAAATAAAGTTTTAAAACATCACTGCACGAAAACTAGTGGCCTAAAAATGACGTCACTGTGCGGCCACTCATCGAGTCGACCCGAGCGTGTAGCCGGCTCGCGGCCGGCTCGCGTTACGAAGTGCTCGGCTTTCAAGACCCAATCAGTCGATTACTCGCAGCTGTGCGTTTCGTTTGTAGAGCACCAATTATGATGAAGATGATGATATGATGATGATGATGAATTATTATCAATTATGATGATTATTGATTATGATCAAGTATAGCGAGTATACCACGTGCTTCCATTCCTTCGTATGGATAGTGAACTCGCTTTGGAAGGTCTTTCATTGTGGTAAGATTCTAGGGCACCTGTGTAAAACATGTTATTTTGTATGTCAAATTCACATTACAATATCATCTAGGTACCAAATATGAAACAATTATTGTAAAATACGTTTTAGCAGTACGTTTATGCAGCAATATAATATTCATGATGTGAATGTGTGATTTGTGTGTGTGTGTGCGTGCGTGTTTGGGGGGGGGGGCTGGCATCTCAATCTATCGTCATCTGTGTTTTCTTGAAAAGAAATGATCTGTATTTGTTTGAATACGAGTGCGTTGGTAAGTGCGTAGAAGTATCCTAAAGTATCGCATCACTTATCACGTATACAACACAGATTGCGCGCTGGGTGTTTACGACCGCTCAGATAAATGTGAGTGCATGCTTGTGTCATGTACAGTCGTGTTAGGAAGATTCTATTTCTAATGTGATTGTTTGCTAGATGGTTTGGGGCTTAAGTTGGGTTGAACCTCGTGCACAACGCTCTTCTATAAAGAATGACTGTTTATTATCATTGATTTTGAATGATTCTACATATGATGGTTATTGCATAAACATTCATTGGCTCACAATATTAGGACAAAATGTGCACGGAAAAATATAAAATAAATATTTTTTATAAAAAACAAAGACATGCATGACAATAATTTCTGGTATGCTTATGGTTGCATTAAGATCAACAGGTGTAGTAGTTTGTGATGCTATTTATTATTTAGAAACACATATGAATACACAAGATGTGAGTGAGCTACATGGTATCTAGACAGAGACCTTCATGCCAACCAGGACGTCACCCAGACGTCTGATGAACTGCCTAAGGCGTAACTATCCAATAGGCTGTTACTCTACATCTCCCTTTCTTTGGATACATAACGTAATTGATTACTAGTACATGGTAATTATCAAAGCTAAGGAATAACTAAAACTACTGTATGTATCCCTACTTAGTTATACATGAATAACATAAGAAACAAAGAGCTACAAGTCCAATTTTTTTGGTGCATTTATCACTCTTCCGCTTCTCGTGGTGTAGACCTGAGGACGGGCTATTTCGGTGACAGGGATCTTCACTGCCACGGGAGTGTGCACAACTTGTTCCGGTTCTTCATCCAAGTTTTGGCCGTTGTCCATTAACTGGGAACTTTCCGCTTCATTTCCTGGTGGTATTGCATCCACTGGAAGTAGATGGGAACGATTCCTCCGGATTGTTCCTTCGGGGCTTGCAATTGTGTACGAACGCGGACCATGGTTAGAGTCAAGTACTTCTCCGTACCGCTTCATATCTGTCACCCAGACTGGATCTCCTACATGGAGGGGCTTCAACTCTAATGTGCGATGTCGCCTGTCGTAGTTATGTTTCTGCTTGGCTTTACTAACCACATCTTTTTCCCTGAACAGTTTATCTAGTTTTCTGTTAGGGAGGAGATTTTCTGAAGCTGTGGTAGGGTTGTTCTAAGCTTGCGGCCCATCAGCAACTCCGCTGGACTGTATCCGCTTTCAAGTGGACTGCTACGGTACGACAAAAGTCCCAAATATGGGTCAGCAGACATTTTCAAAATGCTCTTGACAGTTTTAAAACCGCTCGCTCTGCCTCACCATTTGAGCGAGGATATCTAGGACTACTTGTCACGTGCTTAAACCCATACTGATAAGCGAAAGTGCGAAAGACTCCAGATTTAAATTGTTGGACCGTTGTCCGATACGACTTCTTCTGGAATGCCGAATCTGGCAAAGGTTGACTTGATCTTTTTGATGACATATTCGCTAGAAGTGAATGGTAAGAATAACACTTCAGGAAACCTCGAGTAATAATGGAAACCATGTCTTTAATGTGTTGTCCAATCGAAGGCCACCATACAGAGCTACGAGCACGCTCTCTGCACTTATTGATTCCAAGATGTCCTTCATGGATGGATTTCAAAACCTCCTTTCTCATACCTACTGGAATGATGAGTCGGTTGTCTTTCATAAGTAGGTCATGTTGAATCGTCAGGTTTGCTCTTTCCTGAAAGAAAGGTAGACAGTGTGGTATAAGATTGCTTTTGGTTGGCCAGCCCTTTTCGATGTATTCTCTGACCAACTTGCAGGTGTCGTCAGCCTCCTGAGCTTGCTTTATTTCACTCAAGCGCTTGTCAGGGGCCCGGCAACTCCTGTACAACATGTCCTACGAAGGCTTCTATCTCCTTCTAGAAACGCACATCCTTCTACGAACTGACACTTACAGGTTCTCTGGATAACGTGTCAGCTGTATACAAGTCCTTTCCAGGTACATGAGATACAGTGACGAAAATCTCATGAGCCTCAGCCTCATTCGTAGAATCCTTGGTGACAACTCGTGCAATGACTTCTTGCCCATGATCGGCACCAAGGGTAGGTGATCGGTTCGAATCTGAAAGTCCTTTCCTAAAAGGAAGTTTTCGAACTTTTCACACGCCCATACAATTCCTAGGGCCTCTTTTTCTATCTGAGCATATCTCTGTTCTGTTAGAGATAGGGCTCTGGACGCAAAAGCAACAGGACGCCAGACTCCAGTCTTGTCATTTTGTTCCATCACGGCTCCTAATCCGTAAGAGGATGCATCAGTTGTCAGACGAATTGGTTGATTGACATCATAAAACAAAAGGGGTGGGTGCGTCGAAAGCTCCGTTTTTATGTGCTGGAACGCCTCTTCTTGCAGATGACCCCACACAAAGGCATTTGATTTATTTAAACAACTCGCGTATCGGTTGTGTTATGTCAGCTAGGTTGGGTACAAATTGGAGCATCTGTTAACCATGCCCAGTAGCCTACGAACGCATGAACGTCAGTCGGACTCTTCATTTTGGGATCGCAACAACCTTGTCTGGATCAGGTCGCAAGCCTCCTTCCCCCACAATATAGCCAAGGAACTTGAGCTTGGAGACGCTGAATTGACATTTCGGCGCATTCAAGGTGATATGGCCCTCCTCCATTCTCTTGAGTACTTGTTGTAAACGCTCGTCATGTTCCTTTTGATCTTTACCGAAGACCAAGACGTCGTCCAAGTGACAGATAACTCCTTTTAACCCTGCGAGTAGTTCTGACATTTTGCGTTTTTACAAACGGCATTCGATTAAAACAATATCTTTTTTCTGGGGTAATAAAAGTCGTTAGCTTTGCAGACTTTTGGGCTAATTTAATTTGCGAAAACCCGCTGCTGGCATCGAGTTTCGTGAATATTTTAGCTTCGCCAAGATGTCCCAATGCTTCGTCTATTTTCGGAAGCATGTGTCGCTCCCGCTGGACGCTCTTATTTAGGTGTGTCAAATCCACACATATCCTTACAGAACCATCATTCTTCGGTACCACTACCATACCTGCACACCACGTGGTTGGTTCATCCACCTTGGATATCACCCCGGCTTCTTCCATTCTCTTGAGTTCTTGTTGGACCTTCTTCACGAGAGAAAGTGCCACACGACGCGGAGTAGATATGGAATAGGGTTCAGCATCAGGCTTGAGTTTGATTACGTACTCGCCTTCCATCTGACCTAGCCCTGTAAACAACTTCGGAAACTTACGCTTGACAGCGTCCGACGTTAGTCAAATCTCTATGACGTAGGCCTCCTACCTCTTCGATTTTACCCACCAAGTTGAGGCCTTGAATTGCTGGTCTCCCAGTAATGGTGTGTTAAGGTTGCGAACAACAAAAATACTTTGAACCGTCTCTTTATCTTGATATTTCAAGATTGCGTCGAAAATGTCCTTTTACCTCGAGCGCAGATTGCCCAGGTCCAATAAGACGCTTGGTTGGGATACTGAGCTGTTGATGGCGGAACTTAGAATGGTACTGACCTTCCGAGATAACTGTAACATCGGCTCCCGTGTCGATCTTGAAACGGACAGGAACATCTTCCACGACGACCGTTGCTACCCAAGGATCACTTCCACGGCTCTCCACTTCTCCGAGAAAAGCTTCCTCCAGCTGGACTTCTCTAACTCGAGGTGGTGTTTGTTTAGATTTGTGCGGCAATGTTTTTTCATAATGTCCGACGATGTTGCAGCCACGACACTTGACGTCACGTGCAGGGCAGTCTTTAAAAGAGTGCATCGGTCGACCACATCGCCTACACTTTCCTTGTTTCTTGGACGTCGTCGCACCCTGGTTTGGGTTGTTTTTTTGGTTTTTCCCAGTTAGTTCGAACTGCGTCAACATGTGTACCCTCTTCCAAAGATCGCAGCACTTTTTGCTGGCCTTTGATTTCTTCGCTGCTTCTTGCTTTATCAATAGCCTTTTGAAGAGTCAGATCAGGATCCATCTGTAGTGTTTCTGATAATTTTAAATCACGTAGGCCAACTACTAACCTATCTCTATAAACTCGTCTTGAAGGGCACCATAACCACAATGTTTCACCAGTGTATACAAAGCAGTTATAAAGGATGCAACAGATTCCCCTTCTTCTTGTATGCGCTTATGAAATTTAGCACGTTCAAATATGACATTTCTCCTTTTGACAAAGTGAGAATCAAATTTGTCCACGACAAGGGAGTATCCTGTTCTTGCTCAAGACTGAGTTTGAATGACAGGAGTATATCTTCTGCCTCATCGCCCATACAATAAATCAAGTTATGAACTTGCTTATCACTAGGCTCAGTTGAAAGCCCTGAAGAAATTCGAAATCTGTCAAACCTCCTAATCCATTTTGGCCAGGAAGGTGGATCTGAGAAGTCAAAATTTGTAGGTGGTTGAAGTTGGTATGCCTGTTGGCTTCTAGTGCTTACTTCACTCTGGTTCCCGCCACCGGTGCTACCTTCACGCTGGTTCCTGCCGCCGGTGGCTAACTTCACTTTGGTTCCCGCCGCCGGTGCTACCTTCACGCTGGTCTTGGGGCATGTTTCAGCTCGTGCCTCCTTTGAGGTTAGCTTCTAATTATGCACTTACTTCGTGATAAATAGATTAATATGAACAGTGTTTCATACCTTGTTCGATACCGCTGCCACCATGCATTAAGATCAACAGGTGTAGTAGTTTGTGATGCTATTTATTATTTAGAAACACATATGAATACACAAGATGTGAGTGAGCTACATGGTATCTAGACAGAGACCTTCATGCCAACCAGGACGTCACCCAGACGTCTGATGAACTGCCTAAGGCGTAACTATCCAATAGGCTGTTACTCTACAATGGTAACTTATCACAGTTTGGAAACCGATGAAATGATAGCTGTTTGTGTAATTTATTTTCTATTATTACATTCATATCCACATGCACTTGATCACCATTTTATTTAGACTAACATACACCATATAATATAGCATCGATATTATTACACTATTACTTCAGCTGATGCACATTCTTTCACCGCACTGTTGAATGATGAAACTATACTGCAATGTTATCTCTTTATGCGGGTGGGGGACCGAGCGCGCATACGAAGCTCGAGTCAGCCAGCGAGCCGGGCGTACAATGACGTCAGTCCACGTTCGGCCGGAAAACCACTAAAATCGCTGCCGAGCGCAGCAGAATTTTTTGGGATTTTTCCCCTTTTAACCAACGTTCTAAAACATCAACACCTTCAACATATTAAAAGTTTTTTCAAGTTGATATACCGACTTTAAGTACCATTTGAGACGTATTGCTGGAAACCGTCTGTTTACTTTCGAGGAAATGTCCACAATATTATGCCAAGTTGAAGCATGCCTCAACTCTCGCCCTTTGTCACCTATGACAGCTGACCCCTCTTCCACAACTTTTCTTTCTCCCGGTCACTTCCTAATCGGCGAGCCTCTTACTTCTCTTCCCGACCCTGACCTCGCCGATGTCAGTGTCAACCGGCTGGATTGGTGGCAGCTGATCCAGAGAGCTACGCAGCAGCTGTGGCGTCGCTGGTCGTTGGACTACCTCCATGGTCTCCAACAGCGTGCGAAGTGGACCACCCCCCAACGCAACTTGCGGCCCGGAACTATGGTTCTTCTGAAAGAGGAAAGTTCTCCACTCCACTGGAAAACGGCCATGGTCACGGAAGTCCATCCTGGCCCTGACGGCTTAGTGCGAGTGGCAACTATCAAGTCCTCCTCTGGCATCTATCGCCGACCCATCCACAAACTGTGTCCATTCCCTGAGTAGCTCATTCGGACTCAGAAACATAGTTTTGTGATGTTATGTGTAATTTTGTGTTAGTGTTTATGTGTTGCTCCTTCAGAGTTATATTTTGAAAAGGTATGCCAGCCCTTTTCCCGCGGGAGAATGTTGGTGCACACCCTTCAGGTGTCACTCTCTCGTCGGTCACATGAACTTTAGTTTAGGTACATTTCTCCACTCTTTGGCAGATGGCGCACGCCTGCTTGTTCTTACATCTAGCTGACCCAGATTCCGGAGAGTGGAGGGTGTCTTTGTGTCGGTCAACAACCCCCGACAGACAAGTGCGGACTCTCGAGGCTCACGTTACGGCCACACGCACGGGTTTCACGGCTCGCTACGGCCAACTGTACACTACGTACATAATTTTAGTTTACCTAATTGTTAGTTGTTTCGTGCTATTCATACTTGTGTACTACTGTGCTACGTATAATTCAATAATATTCAGTTCGTTTTAAGCTTCACCAATCTAGTGATTTACCCACCTATGGATGTACTAATTAATTCGTAATTTATTCCTGGTCCTCCGATTATTATAAGTTAAGTTTTAAGTTTTATTTTAAGTATTTTATTATTAGAAAGCCACTCGGACCCAAACAGCTTGAGACTTTAGAGTCAGAATGTCGACGATTTCCATTTTTATTGAAATTAATGCTAAATCCGACAAATCAAACCAATGTTCCGCGTATTCATGAACTTTTTTCCATGAAAATGGAAATGATATCTTACGTATCAAGCATTGAACAATAACCTTACTTCTCTCTCTCTCTAAAAAAAGATAATTTTCTGTCTAGCCATTTCGTTGTAACTGTGGGACTACGAAACCATTACGTTTTTGTAACATATTCAAATAAAAGAAACACTTTAGTATATACCAACATTAAAACAAATTTGATTTCACGTTTGTTTGTGTTTATTTTCCTCTACAAAGATTTAAAATCCCTTAACTGATTTTTGGCGCAGAGAATCGACCGGGACCTTCCAACTTCGGCAACGTTATCTCCCAGATACTGCTCTGCAAACAGATCACTCCCGACTTCAATCAGGAAGAGCTCTGCAGCATCCAGAAAGATTCTCAAGACGTGGACAATATCGTGCAGGAAATGCAGGAGTACATGCCACAGCAGGAAAACGTCACAGGTGAGATGTAGGACTTGCAGGAAAGGAGGTGTAGGACATACAGGAGGTGAAGGACATACAGGAGGTGTAGGACATGCAATATGTGTAGGACATACAGGAGGTGTAGGACATGCAGGAGGTGTAGGACATGCAGAATGTGTAGAACATGCAGGAGGTGTAGGACATGCAGGAGGTGTAGGACAAACAGAAGGTTGTTGGACATACAGGAGGTGTAGGACATAGAGGAGGTGTAGGACATACAGAAGGTGTAGAACATGCAGGAGGTGTCGGACATGCAGCTAGTGTAAGACATGCAGAAGGTGAAGGACATGCAGGGGGTGTAGAACATGCAGGGGGTGTTGGACATGCAGGAGGTGTAGGACATGCAGGAGGTATTGTACATACAGGAGGTGTAGGACATGCAGGAGGTGTAGGACAAACAGGAGGTGTAGGTCATGCAGGAGGTGTAGGACATGCAGGAGGTGTAGGACATGCAGGAGGTGTAGGACATGCAGGAGGTGTAGGACATGCAGGATTTTTATATTTTCATATTATACATTTATTTAAATAACTCATTCGTTTTTCCCTTAAAATTTACTCATTATCTAGTAAAATCAAATATTGTATGAAGCAAATTGTTCCTTGTTGGGCAAATTCAGTTGAAGCATTGCTGCATACTCCCACTGCCTACCCCCTACCCCCACCCCACCCCAACCGAAATACATAATATCTTACTATAGTCCGACGGCAAAGCCTCACAGAATACTTCATTCTTTTGCATAAAAGCATGAAATTTGGCATAGTTACTGGGCATACCCTACAGATGATTTATGAATATTGGTCCACTAAAAAATGTACACAGGAACCCATCAAATCCAAGATGGCGTCCAGAAATGAATTTTTTCTTGTCATGGTCCAATTTTTGCAATTTTTATTTAATCGTGTTATTTCATATGCTGAATCGAAATTTGAGGAAAACATTTTATTTTTTATTTGGAAGCCCCCAAATTATAAGATGGCGACCAAAATATAAAGTTTCTCATTTATTTGTGGATTTTATTGAATTTCGGTTTCTAAGCACGAATAAATGAGAAACATAATATTTTGGTCGCCATCTTAGATTTTAAAGGCTTCCCATTATAAAACTTCGCCTTTAACCTCAAATTTCAATTCAGAATATGAATTTACATGCTTAAAGAGAAATTGACAAAAATCGGACTTTATAGTCAGAGAAAAATCATTTTTGGTCGCCACCTTGAATTTTTACCTGTAGTGTATGCCGATTGCCCTTTTTTGCCAAATGTCATGATTTTATACTAAAAATGAAGTATTCCTTCGATATCTCTATTGTCCAGCTAACGCCGGACACTAGAATCACTAACAATGCTAAAATCGAAGAATGGCATTGACTTTTCTGTGCCAAAACTAGTTTAGTCATTTTATGGCTTTGCAAAAAGGGATGAAAATGAGTCCCCATAGGGGACTTGAAATGCAGCAGTCGGACCTTGACGTAGCAGAAATTATTTGTATTGACGATCTGTGCCGAGTAAAAGTGTTAAAGTGTGTCTCTCCAACATCGATGCCGCAACAAGCGCCGTCCAATTAGTTGCGG